>JAWPHD010016804.1:0-47916 GCA_037043455.1 Cyrtodaria siliqua
CGAAAAACAAAAAACTCGAGATTCGTAATTAAAAAAATAAGTTTTGAATGTCGAAAAGCAATAAACTCGAGATTCGTTATTCAACAAAAAAATCTGAATAACGAAAAACAAAATACTCGAGATTCGTTATTCAACAAAAAAAATCTGAATATCGAAAAACAAAAAAATCGAGATTCGTTATTCAACCAAAAAAATCTGAATATCGAAAAACAAAAAACTCGAGATTCGTAATTCAAAAAATAAGTTTGAAGGTCGAAAAACAAAAAACTCGAGATTCGTTATTTAACAAGAAAAATCTGAATATCGAAAAACAAATAAGCTAGAGATTCTTATCCTAAAAATAAGTTTTGAATGTCGAAAAACAAAAAACTGGAGATTCGTTATTCAACCAAAAAAATCTGAATATCGAAAAACAAAAAACTCGAGATACGTCATTCAAAAAATAAGTTTTGAATGTCGAAAAACAAAATACTCGAGATTTGTTAATCAACAAAAAAAAATCTGAATATCGTAAAACAAAAAACTCGAAATTCGTTATTCAACCAAAAAAATCTGAATATCGAAAAAAACAAACACTCGAGATTCGTTATTCAACAAATAAGTTTTGATGTCGAAAAGCAATATACTCGAGATTCGATATTTAACAAAAAAAATCTGAATATTGAAAAACAAAAACACTCGAGATTCGTTATTAAAAAATAAGCTTTGAATGTCGAAAAACAAAAAAATCGAGATTCGTTATTCAACAAAATAAATCTGAATATCGAAAAACAAAATACTCGAGATTCGTTATTCATCAAAAAAAATCTGAATATCGAAAAACAAAAAAAATCGAGATTCGTTATTCAACCATAAAAAATCTGAATATTGAAAAACAAAAAAAATCGAGATTCGTATTTCAAAAAATAAGTTTTGAATGTCGAAAAACAAAAAACTCGAGATTCGTTATTTAACAAAAAAAATCTGAATATCGAAAAACAAATCAACTAGAGATTCGTTATTCAAAAAATAAGTTTTGAATGTCGAAAAACAAATAAAACTCGAGATTCGTAATTCAACCAAAAAAATCTGAATATCGAAAAACAAAAAACTCGAGATTCGTAATTCAACCAAAAAAATCTGAATATCGAAAAACAGAAAACTCGAGATTCGTTATTTACCAAAACAAATTTGAATATCGAAAAACAAAAAAACTCGAGATTCGTTATTCAACAAATAAGTTTTGAATGTCGAAAAACAAAAAACTCGAGATTCGTTATTCAACAAAAAAAATCTGAATATCGAAAAATAAAAAAACTCGAGATTCGTTATTCAACCAAAAAAATCTGAATATCGAAAAACAAAAAACTCGAAATTCGTAATTCAAAAAATAAGTTTTGAATGTCGAAAAATAAAAAAAACTCGAGATTCGTTATTTAACAAAAAAAATCTGAATATCGAAAAACAAAAAAACTCGAGATTCGTTATTCAAAAAATAAGTTTTGAATGTCGAAAAACAAAATCTGGAGATTCGTTATTCAACCAAAAAATTCTGAATATCGAAAAACAAAAAACTCGAGATACGTCATTCAAAAAATAAGTTTTGAATGTCGAAAAACAAAAAACTCGAGATTCGTTATTCAACAAAATAAAATCTGAATACCGAAAAACAAAAAACTCGAGATTCGTTATTCAACCAAAAACATCTGAATATCGAAAAACAAAAAACTCGAGATTCGTAATTCAAAAAATAAGTTTTGAATGTCGAAAAGCAAAAAACTCGAGATTCGTTATTTAACGAAAAAAATCTGAATAGCGAAAAACAAAAACACTCGAGATTCGTTTTTTAAAAAATAACTTTTAAATGTCGAAAAACAACAAAATCGAGATTTGTTATTTAACAAAATAAATCTGAATATCGAAAAACAAAATACTCGAGTTTCGTTATTTAACAAAAAAGATCTGAATATCGAAAAACAAAAAACTCGAGATTCGTTATTCAACCAAAAAATTTGAATATCGAAAAACAAAAAACTCGAGATTCGTAATTCAAAAAATAAGTTTTCAATGTCGAAAAACAAAAAACTCGAGATTCGTTATTTAACCAAAAAATTCTGAATATAGAAAAACAAATCAACTAGAGATTCGTTATTCAAAAAAGAAGTTTTGAATGTCGAAAAACAAAAAAACTGGAGATTTTTTTTTCAACAAAAGAAATCTGAATATCGAAAAACAAAAAACTCGAGATTCGTTATTCAAAAAATAAGTTTTGAACGTCGAAAAACAAAAAACTCGAGATTCGTTATTCAACAAAAAAAATTAAATATCGAAAAACAAAAAACTCTCGAGATTCGTTATTCAAAAAATAAGTTTTGAATGTCGAAAAACAAAAAACTCGAGATTCGTTATTCAACAAAAAAATCTGATTATCGAAAAACAAAAAACTCGAGATTCGTTATTCAAAAAATAAGTTTTGAATGTTGAAAAACAAAAAACTCGAGATTCGTTATTCAAAAAATAAGTTTTGAATATCGAAAAACAAAAAACTCCAGATTCGTTATTCAACAAAAAAATCTGAATATCGAAAAACAAAAAACTCAAGATTCGTTATTCAAAAAATAAGTTTTGAATGTTGAAAAACAAAAAACTCGAGATTCGTTATTCAGCAAAAAAATGTTGAATATCTACCGAAGCGTATTCGTGCCTCGTCTTGTCGGTTAATATTGAATTTCTCAATTTAAAATAACTCCAGTTGTATATATATCTATAAATCGATATATTTATGTCGCCAAAACACTATGTAATTCAATAAATGCAAAACATATACGTTGAAATGGTTCTTTAATTTACAATAAATCGTTTTTAGTGAAGTTGACATTTTTTTCTCGTCTTCATATCGCGTTGAAACAAAACAAATAAAAATATATCAATATAAAGGTACTCGACCTAATGAGTAGTATCTGTATTAGACGAGATATTTATCGGATATACACGAGATATTTATTTCAAGCTATGTACAGTTTGTCGATTATGTGATATAAATATGTCGTTTTAAAATCTAACATATACAAATGATAAAACATTTCGAGTTAACGTCATGTTTTAATTAAATCAATAATTGACGGTCGATTTGTTTGTGATGGAGGCAGACCACCCACTTTTCCTGGGTAGAACCAGTACTGTACACCTCCCCGCCATCCTTAAGAATCAACACTTCCTCACTCCCAGTGGGATTCGAACCCTCAGCGGTGAGAAGGGAGAAGGTTTACAACGCAACGTCGTTAATACCTCGGTCACGGAGAAGTTAGTCTCGGACAGCCAAAACCGTATGATCTATATGTCATATATGTCTTACATGCAGATATCAATCTGGACAGATTAGGCCGATAAAGCGCCCACTAGCGATTAACCGACTGTATTCGCCCGTTTTCCAGGCAAATAAAAGTCAACGTTATGTTGTAATTAAAGCTACTTCAGGGTAGGCTGAGGTGGGAATGGGGTAGCCGGAGGGGGTCCCATAACAGGATAATAGCAAATTAAATTTTATGATAACAGATAACAATGAATTAACAGTAAATAAAATAAAATAACAATCCTAAATTTTACATTTTACGATAGGTGGTGGAGAAGGAGAGAGAGGAATTGGGGACAATATAAATAATTAACAGATAACATTAAATTAACGAATAACAGATAACAATCAATATTATTTCAAAATAACAGATAAAAAAGTATAAATTTCGACAATTACAGCATAACACAACAGTTTAGTTACACTTGTTGACATCATGTGCTGCTTCTCATAAGTTAAAAGTCATTAAATCAATATATATGAGGAATAAGAACGGACCTATAACTGGGCCTATCGGTACTCCTGCGGTAACTAATACTCTGTCGGAATCTTCGTTGTCAATGATTACCTATTGCAGTTTTTCAACACGTCCATATACCCGAAGTCGTCATGTACTGGTACACATGAAAGAAGCTTGCAAAGAGGTGTGCGGTTTATGTATATGGTCTGAAGCTTTAAGGTATAGTTGTGAATAACTGACTTTCAGAATTCCATTTCTATATATCGGAAAATAAAACCTAATAGATCCCTAAACTATCCCTCAGGAAAAATGCATCTCCATTTCGTTATCTGCGCAACAGTGATTTTATTTGATGATTGAGATGAGATGATAGAATACCGTTTTGGAATGTCACAGATTTGAATGTCATGCATTATTGTATCGCAAACGTTATCACAGGGTAACACTTCGAAAGGTGTGCAGATTGTCTCCGACCACGACAGATAAAGGGTTGCGTTACGTGCCTTTAAGGATCTCTGTTTAAATGAAGTTGCTTAGAGACTGTGAACAGGTGTCGTAATTTGTGTTGCAACTGTATTCATGTATTGGGAGGGTTTAAATTCCCAAATACGGAACGAGATTACACGAGAGCGATGATGTAAACACTAAAAGTGTGTGTGTGTGTGTGTGTGTGTGTGTGTGTCAGTTGTGGCCGGGTTTAAGTTTCCAAATACGGAACGAAATTACACGAGAGCGGTGATGTAAATACAAAAAATGTGTGTGTGTGTATGTGTGTGTGCGTGCGTGCGTGCGTGAGTGCGTGTGTGTGTGTGTGTCAGTTGTGGCCGGGTTTAAGTTTCCAAATACGGATCGACACAGAGCGGGATATTTCAAAACGTCAATAAAAAACTATGTCGGCTGAAACATGAACAGTCTTACAAAAAATGCCTTGGTCGATGAGATAAGCTTCTCTTTGGCGAGTTTTATGCATGCACGTGTTGTTGTTATATTGAAATATGGCGGTTGTTTATGAAGCCATTGCGTGCTGTCTTCAAAACCATAGCCGGAAAAGTGCGCATGGAGGTCGTAACATGGTCCTACATATCATTCTAAACTAAGGATTGATGGCTCTTTGGTAGTTACATACCACCATTAGAACCATGGCTTTTACGTATAGCCTTTACTATTTTTAATGAGTCTGGATAAAAATATAACGGCAGCTCTTTCAGAAAGAAGAAATTTATTGAAAAACGTACCCGACGCAAGAGGACGTACATAATGGTATGGTTGCTGGTGGTGTCTTTTTTTATGCATATATATATATGGCCTTGTAGGACAAACAAATCAGGACTTATTTTAACTATACATATACTAGACTAAGTTTGGAAAATATCAATTGCTGTTTTTGAAGGGTACACAGATCTATACTATACAGTTCAATCTAGCGCAAATGCACGGAAAAGACGATTTTACGGAAAAGACGATTTTACAAGTAACATGTCAATGCAAATGAATAAACAGTTTTCTTTTGCAAATACAGAAACTAAACCAAGAGTCATCGAATTGTGGGTGAACGATTAGATCTCTTCACAGGAAATTAAATACTATGAGGAAAATAAATACTATGAAGCAGACAGGGATAATGACGTCTCACTATTTTTAAATATGAACAGGTAAATGCAATAAAGATTAAAATCAAAACTGTATTGTTAGTTTAAAAAATTCCACTGGTGATACTATCGTTTAAAGCCATGTTATCACATCAAAATGCGCAGGTTAGTAATTCAATATTCGAATAAGGAAGTCGACATTGTTTGCCATACTGTTGCACTGACATCAGAGAGTTTTCACGCTCAGTTAGCAAACTTCTTAAATATTTATGAACATGATGATTCAGTCAAAACAACATTAGCATTGTTTGTCAACGAATCTACTGGGGTAGTAGAGGGAAGACTGATTACATACAACGCACAGTCTGATAACTGCAACATGTACAACTTTTAAAGGTGCAATACGTTTAAATTATATACCTATACAGAGCGGCAATGTAGAATTACAGTAGACGCTTGCAGAAACATTCATATAATTAGGGTTTTTAATTTTAACAAAAGTGGTGTATCGCTTGTAAGGCAGGAAGTGGGTGGGTGTAATTTAACACCTTTCGCAACCAGCATATGTTTACACAACCGCTTCGCCCAGTAATATCATGGCTTATATGTTTTGTTCTCTATCGTTATAGCTGTAACTTTTCAGCTACTGCTAGCAGTAGGAGCAATAACGGCAGTGGCAATAGCTACTACTAGTATTAGCAGCAGTAGCAGTAGCTACAGGTAGCATTTGCAGCAGTAGCAGTAGCTATTGTTAGCGTAACAACAGTAGCAGTTGGTCATAGTAGCAGTCAGTTTTTCTTTTTAACCTTCAAGTTTTATACACAACCCTCAGCAGTAGCAGCAGTAACAGCAGTAGCAGTATCTAACCAAGACACATACGTAAAGAAAGCGTCAGGACGCTGGGCGCACGTGCGGCGAAGATATAGCAGTAGCCTAGCAGTAGCAGCGGTAGAGCAATAGCAGCAGTAGCAACAGTAATTTCTACTTTTATTTTTAACCATCACGTTTTATAGAAGAACCCTTTCGCAACCATCATATGTTTACACTGCTTCGCCAAATAATATCATGGTTTATATGTTTTGTTTTCTACCGTTACTGCTGTAACATTTCAGATACTGCTAGTAGTAGAAGTAACAGTAACAGCAGTAGCAGTATCTACTGCTAGCAGTAGCATCAGTAGGACAGTAGCAGTGGTAGAAGCAGTAGCATCAGTAGGACAGTAGCAGTGGTAGAAGCAGTAGCATCAGTAGGACAGTAGCAGTGGTAGAAGCAGTAGCATCAGTAGGACAGTAGCAGTGGTAGAAGCAGTAGCATCAGTAGGACAGTAGCAGTGGTAGAAGCAGTAGCATCAGTAGGACAGTAGCAGTGGTAGAAGCAGTAGCATCAGTAGGACAGTAGCAGTGGTAGAAGCAGTAGCATCAGTAGGACAGTAGCAGTGGTAGAAGCAGTAGCATCAGTAGGACAGTAGCAGTGGTAGAAGCAGTAGCATCAGTAGGACAGTAGCAGTGGTAGAAGCAGTAGCATCAGTAGGACAGTAGCAGTGGTAGAAGCAGTAGCATCAGTAGGACAGTAGCAGTGGTAGAAGCAGTAGCATCAGTAGGACAGTAGCAGTGGTAGAAGCAGTAGCATCAGTAGGACAGTAGCAGTGGTAGAAGCAGTAGCATCAGTAGGACAGTAGCAGTGGTAGAAGCAGTAGCATCAGTAGGACAGTAGCAGCGGTAGAAGCAGTAGCATCAGTAGGACAGTAGCAGTGGTAGAAGCAGTAGCATCCCCCTCTCAATAGGTATTCTCATCGCGCAAGTATTTCTTTTTCTTTCTGCGTTCAATTTTTAACCATCATGTTTATAACACAACCGCTTCGCCAATATGAAGTATATATATTTGTTTCCCTACCGTTAATGCTGTGACTTTTTAGTTACTGCTAGCGGTAGGAGCAGTAGCAGTAGCTACTACTAGTAGTATCAGCAGCAGTAGCAGTATATATAATGGGTTGTCTGTTAAACATGATGGTGGGAAGTAGGAACAACATATTTGCGCAAAGAAAACATAATTACGATGACTATTGACTCTACTGCTGCTTCTACTGACAGTAGCGCGACTGCTACTGCTGCTACTGCTGGCAGTAGTTAGCTGTAGCAGTAGCAGTAGCAATAGCAGTAGCAAACATATGATGGTTGCGAAATGGGTTGTTTGTTAAACATGATGGTGGTAAGTAGAAACAACATACTTGCGCAAACAAAACATACTTACGATGACCATTGATTCTACTGCAGCTACTGCTGACAGTAGCTATTGCTACTGCTGCTACTACTGGTAATAGCTGTAGCAATAGCAGTAGCAAACATATGATGGTTGCGAAATGGTTTGTCTGTTAAACATGATGGTGGGAAGTAGAAACAACATACTTGCGCAAAGAAAACATACTTACGATGAATATTGATTCTACTGCTGCTACTGCTGGCAGTAGCTGCTGCTACTGCTGCTACTGCTACTGCCAGCTGTACGTTCATTAATCTCATGTATCGTAACTCCAATTATTTTTGTCTGAATGTCTCACGTTGCTTGATAGTTGGTCATACGTATTTTTGGTATTAATGGACAGCATTTAAAGATAACTTTATCAAGGTCTAGGTCATATTTTGATTTATTTTCATTAAACTTAAACTTGGTTAGGTAACGTAACCTTGTTTATAATTTCAATTAACTTTTTCTGAGTGCCGCCTTTCATTTTTTGATAGTTAATCATATGCATTGTTGGCATTAGTGCTCATCACTTAACACCACTACTACCAAGGCATTATTATCACAAAACTTAGCCGTGGTTAGGTAACTTAACCTCAGTTTTCTTCTGAATACCTCATTTCTTTGATGCTTGGTCATATGTGTTGTTGTCATGAGTAGACATTACTTAACACCAGTATTACCAAGGTGAAAGTTATATTTTCCGTGTGTTTTGTTTTCGCTAAAACATAACCTTGATAGATGATTTAACCTGAGTAAACTTTTTTTTTCTGATTACCTCACTTTATTTGTTTGATAATGGTTCATATGTATTGTCATTGATGGCAGAGACATCCTCAGGTCGAGGTCTTGAATAATTTTAGTTCACTTGAGCCGATGGCCTCAGAGTTGAAGTAAACTATTGGGGTTACTTCGGCTCAGAGTTGAAGTAAACTATTTGGGTTACTCTTCGTCCGCTTTTCGTCCATCATAGACTTTTAGTTTAAATAACTTCTCAGAAAACGTTTGACCAAATCTAACATACGGGATGATTCCGGATAAATAATGTTTTCTCGAGTTTTTAGTTTTCGACATTCAAAACTTTTTTGTTGAATAATGAATCTCGAGTTTTTTGTTTTTCGATATTCAAAACCTATTTGTTGACAAATCTCGATCTTTTCATTTTTTGATATTCATTTTTTTTTTGATTGAATAACGAATCTCCAGTTTTTTGTTTTTCGATATTCAATTTTTTTTTGTTGAATAACAAATCTCTATTTTTTTGTTTTTCGACATTCAAAAGTTATTTTTTGAATAACGAATCCCGAGTTTTTTGTTTTTCGATATTCAGATTTTTTTTGTTGAATAACGAACTCGAGTTTTTTTGTTTGTCGACATTCAAAATTTATTTTTTATAAAAACGAATCCCGAGGTTTTTGTTTTTCGATATTAGGATTTTTTTTGTTGAATAACGAATCTCAAGTTTTTTGTTTTTCGATATTCATATTTCTTTTGTTGAATAACGAATCTCGAGTTTTTTGTTTTTCGATATTCAGATTTTTTTTGTTGAATAACGAAAAACAAAAAACTCGAGATTCGTTCAAATTGTGATACAAGCATGACATTTGGCAGAATAATTCCTTAGTGTGTCGTGGTCATGTCAAGAACCTGAGCCAACTCAGTTTCCCATTTTTATGCTCCCCGAAGGGAGAGAATATTGTTGCCGCTTTGTCGATTTGTCCGGACATAACTCAAAAACTACTTAAGGGACTCCGATTAGACTGCATACAACGATAGAGGGTAATAAGGGGAAGTGCCGAGTATATATAAGTACCACAACTCTATCGTCATTCACTATAATTATTGCCCTTTGTAAAGTTATAACTATTGTGCGGAGAATAACTCAAAAACTACTAATGGAACTGCAATAAAACTTCGCACAATGAAATAGAGCAATGAGAGGTCCGTATCTCTGACTGTCCGTCCGTCTATCCGGATATCTAGTTTTTAGTTGGTTATGTTTTGGTTGAAAGTGTTTTACGTCAATTTTAGCACATTCTAGGCCATATATTACGGTCGATTTTTTTTTGTGGTATAGGCATATCACCGTAATGTTTACTAGGTAGAACCAGTACTGTATACCTTCCGCCATCTGAAGAAAAACTCCAAAAGTTGTCGTATCGCAGTAATACAGCAGGGTTTTCGCATCGTGTCTATCTGTCATTGGTCATATGCATTTGCTAAACAATTACCAGTATGCTCGTAGGGGATCAAAACTTATTCCAAACGTACTCGTTGTGCAATCTCAAAAGTGATTTCGGTAATAACGATTTATAGGGTAAAGTGTAAAACACATGTTTTGTCAAAGATTATTTTGATTATAAGCAATGTTGTTAAAATGTCTTTCTTTATGAAAAGCCGTTTCGGACCCCCGCTAAAAACCAAACGGCTTTCCATACTTTCTTATACTTGAACATGTGTTTATGTAAGTACATGCCAATATTAGTACATGCCAATATTTAAATACCAAACTGGCATATGCAAAATACCTCGGTCAAGAATTATCTGTCGGCTCATTTACTAACACACACACTTTTCCCAAATCCTCAAACTATTTGATATTGTATTGTGTATTGTCTCATTGCTATATTGAAGGGAATATATATCTTAGTTGTGTGTTTATTGTTGAACATATAGCACGGCGCTAATATAATGTAAACGTCTTTTTCAAAAGATTGCTAAAAATGTTCAGCATATAAATGAAATACAGTAACATGCAGGTGGGAAGGTAGATGTAGGGGACATTCCCAAATATTTCAGATGGTTTAACATTTCATAAGGCGTCCTATCATTGTGTCAGATGATATCTGCCATGCAACTTTATATTATTAAGTTAAGATTTAATTGCATCATACTTGCAATCCGATGTTTGCAGTTATTATCCCCAAATATGTTCTGAATGTTTAAGGTTATTGCTGTAATAATTCTATCTTACGACCACAAATTTCTGTTCTAATAATGTCTTTATTACTGAAACAAAACACCACAACTTACGTCAAGATGATATCTGAAAGGTAATGGATAGAGCATCAAACGTATTTAATTCTTAAATTGTTTTTATCATGCATGTGCCCATATGTTAATCTCAATTTTTTGTAAATGTTCAGCTGCTTATTCGTTGTTTAATAATGTATAAATTGGTAACATGTTTTTAGCAATAAAACCCAAACTCATTTGCGGACATTCTTCTTGTCCTTCACCGATATATATATATATATATATATATATATATATATATATATATATATAGTTTTAAAGACACCAGTTTATTGGGTCAAAAATGATTTTTACACTCGATATATTGGGTCCTTACCTTGTTATTGGGTCCTCAATCTGCCTATTGGGTCTTGACCCAACAATTCAACGACCCAATAATACATGCATGTTTAACAGAACTACATTTACCTAATTAAGCCTCTCGCACATAACTTATTTTACACGTTTATTGGGCCCCTAAGTAGGGGTTATCTCCCCTTGATAATTTGCTAAGTGTGTATATATATACTGTAACAAGACCCAGCAAAAATGTTGGGTCAGACCCAGTATTATGGTTGAGAATAAAAGGCGTTAACAGTTAAATTACCCGTCAAGTTAAGACTATATGGGGATACTTAATTCATAAAAAAATACCAAAAACGTATATTCACACTATTTCATGGTGGTCCCAATAAATGTGTTCAAATTGAGAGACCCAGTATCCTGGTGACTTTAAGTATATATATGCCTACATATATATATAGTGCATATAGTTATGTGTATATTGCTTGTTATACTAGTAGAATTTGTATGGCGGTTCGGAACTATTTGCTAGACTGTGTGCAGTGTATGAATACGTTGTCATTAACGGTGGAATAGTCCCTACTAAAACGCCCAGCGCTGCTTTAAAACGCCCCCTTTAAACCCTCCTTTAGACGCCTAGAGCACCTTTAAAACGCCCACCGCGCCCACAAGTGCTGTGAAAACAGAACACTGAACATAATTGACAGGCTCCATGAATTTGAGAGAGCAAACCCCAGTCAATTAATCCAGTCGACTACAACAATACAGCCTAGGTGTGTCAGAGTAGTGCAACCTTTCGTCAATTGATTGACGTGTTGGTGTTCATTTCTGCTACATTTCCCGCCAAAAGCAATTGTTCACTGAATTTATCTGAGTGCAATCGCAAATATACATTTAGGTATATTAAAGGTACTGGTGACGTTTTGAAAGAATACTAATGTGTATCAATACACGTTAAACCATGATAATGTGTTTTAGTTGCATTTAATTAAAACGAACGGAAAAAAAGAAACAACAACATAACATAATGCAGGCCGTAAAATGTGCGTGTACATATGGCCTTGCGGTGTGCACATGTGGCTACACTGCATGAACTGAATTGAATATTGTTTAACGGCTCAACAACACAGTATATGTATGTGTACATGTGTGTACGTGTTAGTACATGTGTGTACTTGTCTGTATGTGTGTGTTTACGGGGTGGTGTGAGTGAGTGCTTGCGTGTGTGTACATGTATGTACGTGTGTGTACGTGCGTGCGTACGTACATGCAAACATGTATTTGTGTGTTTGCGCTTGCTTGTGTGCGTGCGTGCGTGCGTATGTACGTGTGTGTAAATGTGGTTACTTGTCTGTACGTGTGTGTTTACGTGTTGTGAGTGCGTGTGTACATGTAGGTACGTGTGTGTACTTGCAGGTGTGTGTGCGCGCGCGCGCGTGCTTGCGTGTGTGTCTGTTTGTGTGTGTGTGTGTTTGTGTTTACGTGTGTTAACGTGTGTTTACGTGCGTTCGTGCGTTCGCGCGTGCGTGTGTGTGAGAGTGTCTGTGTACATGTGTGTACTTGTGTGTACATGTTCATGCGTGCGTAAATGCATGGATGTGTGTGTAATTGCCCTTGCGTGCGTGTATATTCATGTGTGTACGTGTACGTGTGTGTTTACCTGTTGTAAGTGAATGCGTTCGTATGTGTATATGTATGTACGTTTGGGTACGTGTCCGTTTACATATGTGTGTGTGTGTGTGCGTACGTGCGGATTCGTGCGTGCGTGTGTGCGCGTGTGCGTGTGTGCGTGTGTGTGTGTGTGTGTGAGCGCGCGTGCGTGCTAGAGTGCATGCGTGTGTGCGCGCGTGTGTGCGAAATGCGTGCGTATGTACATGCAAACATGTGTTTGTGTGTTTGCGCGTGCTTGTGTGCGTGCGTGCGTATGTTTTGGGTGCATATGTGTACGTGTGCGTACATGTGTGTACGTATATGTAAATGTGGTTACTTGTCTGTACGTGTGTGTTTACGTGTTGTGAGTGCGCGTGTGCGTGTGTGTACATGTATGTACGTACGTGTGTGTACTTGCGCGTGTGTGTGTGCGCGCGTGCGTGCGTGCGTGCCTGGGTGGATGGGTGGGTGGCGGGTGTGTGTGTGTGTGTGTGTGTGTGTGTGTGTGTGTGTGTTTACGTGCGCTTACGTGCGTGCCTGCGTGCTTGAGTGTGTGCGTGCGTGCGTGCGTGTGTGTGTGAGAGTGCATGTGTACATGTGTGCACATATGTGTACATGTGTATATATTCATGCGTGCGTAAATGCATGCATTTGTGTGTGTTTGCGCGTGCATGCGTGTATGTTCATGTGTGTACGTGTATGTACATATTAGTACGTGTGTGTACGTGTGTGTTTAGGTGTTTTAAGTGAGTGTGTTCGTGTGTGTACATGTATGTACATGTGAGTACGTGTCCGTTAACGTGTGTGTGTGCGCGCGTACGAGCGCCTGCGTGCGTGCGTGTGTGTTTGTGTGTGTTTGTGTGTTTGCGTGAGCTTGTGTGTGTGTGTTCGTGCGTGCGTGCGTGCCTGCGTACGTACATGCGTGCGTGCGTGTGTTTGTGTACATGTGGGTACGTTTGTGTCAATGTGGTTACATGTCTTTACGTGTGTGTTTACGTGTTGTGAGTGCGTGCGTGCGTGCGTGTGTGTACATGTGCGTACGTGCGTGCGTACGTACGTACATGCATACCTGTGTTTGTGTGTTTGCGCGTGCTTGTATGCGTGCGTGCGTATGTTTGTGTGCTTATGTGTATGTGTGTGTACATGTGTGTACGTGTGTGTAAATGTGGTTACTTATCTGTACGTGTGTGTTTACGTGTTGTGAGTGCGTGTGTGTACATGTATGTACGTACGTGTGTGTACTTGCGCGTATGTGTGCGTGTGTGTGTGCGTACGTGCGTGTTTGCTTGCTCGCTTGCGTGTCTGTGTACGTGCGGGCGTGCGTGCGTGCTTGCTTGCTCGCGTGTGTACGTATGTATGTGTGTACGTGTACATGTGTGTACGTGTGTGTACATGTGTACGTATGTGTACATATGTGTACTTGTCTGTACGTGTGTGTTTACGCGTTGTGAGTGTACTTGTCCGTACGTGTGTGTTTACGCGTTGTACATGTATATACGTACGTGCGTGTACATCACTTTATGTGTGCGTGTTTGTGTGCGTGCGTGCGTGCGTGCGTGCATGCGTGCGTGTGTGTGTGTGCGTGTGTGCGTACGTGTGTCTGCGTGTGAGTACGTATGTGTGTAAATGTATGTACGTGTGTGCGTGTATGTGTGTATGTTTGTGTTTGTGTGTTTCTGTGTATGTGTCTGTGTGCGTGCGTAGGTGCGTGCGTGCGTGCGTGCGTGTGTGTGTGTGTGTACGCGTTGTACATGTATATACGTACTTGCGTGTACTTCACTTTATGTGTGCGTGCTTGCGTGCGTGCGTGCGTGCGTAAGTGTGTGTGCGTTTGTGTGTAAATGTATGTACGTGTTTTGACGTGTGTGTGTGTGTGTGTGTGTGTGTGTGCGTGCGTGCGTGCGTGCGTGTGTACGTGTATTTACGTGTGTATACGTGTACGAGTGTGTTTACGTGTGCACGTGTGTACGTGTGCAAGTTCGTGCGCGTGCGCTTACGTGTGCGTGCGTGCGTGCGTTCGTGCGTGCGTGCGTGAATTATATTGAATTTAATAAGAATTAACATGGGCCACATTTAAGCGTTCAACCACATACAGCTATGCTGAGACAATGACAATGAAAGGTGCCGGATCTGTGAATTCAGTAGATTGAAGTATATTAAAGGGAGACAATTAGAACACACTACTACTATAGATATATATATATACAACTTACATAGTGTTGAATCCCAAGTCTATAGACACAATATAAATGGTTTTAACCAGCCATACCAAACCCCGAAATTGGAGCGTCGAATTAATAGTTACAAAGTCATACTTCATTTACGCATATTCAATAACACAATTATTGTAAGAACCCGTGAATATACCTACTGTAGAAACACCCTATCAACCCACCAACAATTTATGTTGAATATCATTTAATATAAATACCGTCGACGTCGTTATGTTAATGACACGACGTCAACAGAGACGTCTTTTTTTCGAAGGGGTTTGGGATCAATAAAAGAAGTATATTGAAACAAATATTCCGATGACCAGCACATTTTATTTTTGCATTCCGATAGGAAATTAAATTCTCTAAAAAATACTAAAATTGTGCAGTTTTTTTATCGAGCCATTTAAAAGATAAATGGCATTAACATTGTTTTTTCTTAAAATTCCTTGGTAAAAAAGCAGCGAAAGACATAGGAAATTCTATAAATAATAGTCTACAGCCTAATTTAAATGATATAATTTATATATCAGATGAACGGTTGCGTCAAGACTAACAGTGTGATATAAAATAAAATTGTATGTGACTAAACTAACACTCTGTGATGCTAAAAAAGTTGACAATTGAGTGCAACGCGACTTTTATGAGAAACGTCAAACATAGCCATATTTGAGACGTTATTATTAAAATCTTGTTCACATGAGGACAAAACAAATTTCAGATTCAAATCGCAAATATCTTCAAATTTACAAATACATATAGTTCATATGCGTTCCCTTAAATATTCAAATAGGTCAATTCCCCCTTAACGACCTGTTAAAGTTTGTTAAAGATCGGATGAAAAATGAAGGCCCTATCGTCTTAACGAGACAAAAGTTAACGACGGACGAACGGACGACGGACAACTCGGCATCCCAAAACTTTGGCCAGTAGAGCTAAAAATAAATATATAAATCGAGTTTCGATTGTGGGGTGGGGGTGGGGGGGGGGGGGGGAGAGGAGGGGATGGGGTGGGGGAGAAGGCAACAATATGTGTAAGAAGCTATGTAAGAATTGACCAAAACAATACAAGAAATATGTAAAAAAAATAATAATAATAAAAAAAAATCCAGTTTCGAGTGGGGGTGGGGTGGGGGTGGAGGGGAGTCGGGCGGGCAACGTGTGTAAGAATTGACAAAAGCAACACAGAGATATGTAAAATAAATAAATAAAGTATTTTGAGTGGGGGGTTGGGGTGGGGGGTGGGGGGCGAAGGGGGCAACATATAAGTGTAAGAAGCTATGTGTAAGAATTGACTAAAAAAACACAGAAATGAGTAAAAGTGTGGAGGGGGGATGGAGGGAGAGGGGCGGGGGTGGAGGAGGGAGCCCATGCCCGAATATGGGTGAAGTATGAATAAGATGCATATATGCTATAAGAAATCCCAAACCAAAATTATAGATATATACATGCTTACATGCAAACCCAGATCTGCCTTTAATGCACATTTTATGGGCCATCACAATTTGGGTTCCATGGGAGCCCAGAATTTGCAGAAGACAAAATTACTTACCCATCCCTTTACAACATACTATAAGGTAACCAATTCCCAAATTTAGTTCAGCTAGGACAAAAAATGTAAGAGATATATAGACCTGTAAACACGGCTTACACGCAAAATTTGATGTGAAACAGACACTTTTTAAGGGCTTTCAGAATTTGGGTTCCATGGGAGCCCAGGGGTTACAGGAAATTACAAAATTACTTAGGCAGCCCTTAAGATAATGCTATAAGGAAGCTAATGGCCAAATTTGGTTGTGCTAGGATAAAAAATGTAAGAGATATAAACTTATAAACACAGCTTACACGCAAAATTTGATGTGAAATGGGACACATTTTATGGGCTATCATAATTTGAGTTCCATGGAAGCCCATGGGTTACAGGAACCAAAATTGCTTATGCAGCCCTTAAGATAATTCTATAAGGAAGCCCATGGCCAAATTTGGTTGTGCTAGGATAAATAATGTAAGAGATATAGACGTGTTAACACAGCTTACACGCAAACCTTGATGTGGGACGCTGACGCCGACACCAACGCCGACGCCGGGGTGATTACATAAGCTCTCTTATTCTTCGAGTAGTCGAGATAAAAACTAAAGAAAAACGATTTGCGCTTGAAAACGACCTTTAAACTTGTATATATACGTTTTTATATCCACCCGGTTCATGGTTGGCTGAATACAAAGATGACTGCAACGTTACACCAACCGCCCGCGGACTTACTCGCTTATAGGTGTACCGGAAGTAAATCAAATCCAATTGAGTCCAATGCAATATTGTCCAAGCTTTCTAGTTAGCCATTTTTCAAAATGAAGTTTTAAACATGTTCTTAGTCATGAGACCTGCCTCTCTAGAAAACTGCTGAGAATAGTAGGGGTCATGTGGCATATAAGAAAATAAAATTCTGATCTTTGTTGATACCGTGAACAAACTGCATTCATTCGGCACCTCTTAAATGTGTTCTACTTTCACTTTCAAAACTGTCAAGTTGATAAATAAAATCGTCATACAACCATGCAAATGGTTTTTAGCTGTCACAAACAAGTCAATAAAGTCATTTCAGACAGAAAAACAGGCCTTAAATACTCAAAAATGCCTTTTATCACAAAAAAAGTTAGGGATTATATATTTGGGAACTCCTTTCGATACACCAGGCATGAATACCACAGTGATTTACTTCCTGTATGCCTTATAAATACGGGTGTTCGAATCATTTGGTAACACTCGGAACGTAAAGGTGTGTGGTATAAGGTGTGGTATAAGGTAAGTTGTTTGTTTAGTCTCATGCACTGCTTCTTTTACCACAGTTATTGTTGTTGTTGTTTGTTATTTTCAGATAAAGTATCTTTACTTGTGTGTCATAAACAATTGATAGAACACTGTTTTAATGTCCAATCTATGAAAAAACACTAGTGCGGCCATGCATAGATATCTTTCACAATAAATTGGTCCAACTGAATCAACTGTTCCTGTCTTCATTAGAAACAATACTTTCTTCATTTTCATGCCAAAATAATGCCAGTACTTTAATTTTCTTCATTTTCAATGCCAACACTGTGCCAATACTTTTCTTTATTTTCATGCCAAAACTATGCGTTCCGTTTTGGAACTTCCGAGGGCGAACAGGAAGTAGTTTTTTTAAATGCCTTTTTATCTTTGAAATCGATAGAGTTTGTTGGTTGAATGATGTTTTAGGTTAATTTTTTCAGCATATAGCATTATAGCATATTTTTCAGCATTATACGTTCACATTTTAGGCTATATCTGATTTGTTGCTGGGTAAAACCAGTACTGTATACCTCCTACTATCCGTAAGAATCGACACTTTCTCACTTACAAGACGGAGCTCCGACTGAGATTCCGACAGATTAAGTCTATTAACAAAAACTCAGGAAAGTGTGAGATTTATCTCAATTTCTCTTTGGGCAGTGCGGAGATTCCAGGAAATATTCCCTGGCTTTAAACACATATATCATTAATACTATTGTGGATACACGTTTCATTAATGTCAAAACCTGCCACACATGTATTTCTCTTTCTTATAATGTTATTTCCTTCGTGTTACCCTTATTTGTTTACCTAAACATTTGCAGTTGTTTTCTCCCTTGATATTTGTATATATAATTTAGTTAAATACAATATAATTATATATTATTAACTTTAGAAATAAAATTTTATAAACAAAAACATCAACGCAAAAGCAAATTAAAAAAAAAAAGATTTAATTTCCCCCTCCACACATAGAATAAAAATTACTTATTTTATTAACTGGAAAACATATATATTATGTTATTTTAAAGGGACACACGGCAATCTTGATTTTTTAAAATCTCACGGCGTCCCGTTTGTTTTTCTCTTAACTTGCATTTGTTCAATTATTAATATTAATTATTAAAATAGTTTAAGGCAAATTGTTTTTACATATTACTAACTTTTTATAATATTGCACCAATAATATATTTAAAAACTTGGTAAAATAGTGAAGAAAACTGAATATCTCAATTTTTTATTTAATTATTTGCAAGCAGTTTTAAAGTCAAATGACGCAGGATAAGTAAATCGAGGAGGAAATTTTAATATCTGAATAAAACTCAAGATTGCCATGTGTCCCTTTAGACAATTCACAACCACTTTTCATTTTTCTGTATGTTTATATTTGCCCACTGTTAATTTATATTGTACACATATATTGCTCATGTTACCCATGGTGTATATATCTCATGCTTGTAACCTGAGTAACCCTATAATCCATCCCAGAATTTAAATTACCTCTATATATCGATGGTCTAGTATTATAACGTCGTAAGTGAAAAGTCATAGATGTTCATAAAAAAGTTGTATCTGGCAGTTAGACCTTTTAAAATATGCTAAAAGCGATTATCAAACCACTGTAAATGTCTTATAAAAGTTTGCTAGTTCATGCTACAATGTTGGTCGAAATGTTGAATGCATATGGGAACATGCGTGTGATGACAACTTTGCAATATTATATATTAGAAAATGTTCTATTTTTTAAAGTTAAATCAAACGGATATAAAAAAAAACATGCTCTTATTATTATAAATTTAATTAAATAGTAATGGTCACTTAACATACAAATAGTATTAATTTAATTAAATAGTAATGGTAACGTAACATACAAATAGAGACACGAATTATGTTTCAACAATTATAACATTAATAACAGAGAACTGGGAGTTGTATTCACTAATGAAAAGAAAACTAATCAATCACGAACAAACACTAACACATGGTCCTATACCCTCTGTAGTCTATTACGTTACATTGTATTTACCGACTATCTTTTGAAAATGTAAAACTATTCAATTCGTAACCAGACATTTAATTTGATATGTCTGGCTTTAAATCAGCAGAGCGACGTTAATAATGCATATCTTTTAGTGCATTTTGAAAGCCCCATTGTGAAAAGATCCGGGTGCAAGAAATTGTATTACCATCGTTACCACAGGTTAAATATCCACAAACACTTGTCACTTTAATGAGAATAAATTAAATAATTCAAGGGCGTTTCAAAACGACAGCAGCACGTTGATTATATCTATACCAACTTGTTTTTTTTTCTCATGAAAAGCCAATGAAAGAGTGGTTTTCGATTCAACAGATAGAACCGTCTTACTTAATTATTCCGACATATTAGGGAGTATTACATAATTTTCTTTGATAAGCAGAAACTTTAAGCATACTCACGACCTGTGTAGGCGAAACGTAATTAAATGGGCAAATAATGTGCTTTTAATAAAGTGGATTGTCATGCAACCTCGTTTGAAATAATTAAAAATAGTTCAATTGAATTTTCTTACCAAATATTATGGAACCTGGAAAGTATTGTTGAAGTTAAGGACTTCAAATTGTTTTGTAAATAATTAAGTTTATGTTAATCATACGCGATACTTAACTGTAAATTATCTGTTCGTCGCAGATAGGTGAAGCAAAATAAGCATATTAAAATGAAATATAAGTAGGTTTAAAATTAGCATCTTCCTATACACATCATAACACAAATTCTTTTAATGCGTGGTTTATATATTTAACCCATTGCGCAATTCCGGAATAGTTCTGCGCAATTCCGGAATCGTTGCGCATTTTAAGAATTCTTACTTTGCGCATAGCAATTCCGGAATCGTCCATATTCTTACTTTGCGTAGAACATAACTAATAATAAAAAAAAAGGCAAAACATCTGGTAAAGTTTGATCATCAGATGAAAAATGAAAGCCCAATCGTATTAACGAGGCAAAATATAGCATTTTAACTAAATCAAGGGCCATAACTCCACTGTTATTAGTCCGATCTGGCTGTTTTTTGTAAAGTTTGGTAAAGATCGGATGAAAAATGAAGGCCTTTGGCCAGTAGAGCTAAAAATCATCAGCTCCAAAAAGTAGGTCAAGGTCATAGATGAAATCCAGGCATCCAAAAAAGATGCACTACCGAAGACACAACTATGTCAAAATAGTATATGTTTTCTTCCAAAGATTAAGCTATAAATTAGGTTTATAACATCTAGTGCATAATTCTAGTTCATGAGAAAGTGATGTAAATGTAACAAATAAAGTTATCTGCCCTTTGCTTGGATGGTGAAGGTCACATCCACATTTGCTTTGTCACGTTACGATGTACCACTCAAGATACAACTATAAGCAAAGTTTGAAAGGTCTTAGTGCATACAGTTTGTGAAAAAGTGACCTAAATGACAAAGTTGAAGGTAAACATTATAAGGTTAGCTGCCCTTGCTTGGAGGGTCAAGGTCACTTCCACATTTGCTTTGTCACGTTGCGATGTACCACCCATGATACAACTATAAGCATAGTTTGAAAGGTCTAGTGCATACAGTTTGTGAGAAAATGACCTAAACGCAAAACATGAATGTTGACGCCGCCGCCGCCGCCGCCGCCGGAAAAGCAACACATATGTCTCTTTTTTTCTTCGAAAAGGCGAGACAAAAATGAACTTCAGCATTTTGAGAGAAAAAACGTTCCACGGAAAAGTTTGCTATGTCCGTTTAAACAGCTTTTTTTACAGGCATATAAAAGTTCTTATTTTGATTTTAACATTATATATATTAATATATTACCATTTTGCTAGGCATTAAAGTGTTGTTCTGGGTGAATAATGTCCCTGTCTCCCTCGCCACCTCACCCCACCCCACCCCAACTCCCACCCACCCCAGGCCGTTCCACGTCTGTTTATAGAGTTAATATATAAACATGTTAGGGGTGCTCCCACATTTATTCGGAGCGGCTTGTCCGTGTGTATCTAGGGGTGGTCCTTCCCATGAAATTCGGAGCTGAAACGAATAAAAAAAAGGAAGATCACGATACCACACGCAATCTGTCAAACGAAGCTTTCAAAGATTATGTTCGCTTTTCGAGGGCTCAGCGCAAAACTATTCTATCTCTTTCTTTATTTATATGTAGTTAGAATAGTTTTGCTCCGAGCCCTCGTTTTGTGGAATCGCATTGGATGTTTACTACTGTTACACCTTTATCTAGAGAGAGCTATATTTAATAATAAATGCAAACTTGATAAAGTGTGTATTGATTCATGCTTAGCTGATGTCATGCTCAATTCACATATTTATCAAGTATGTATTTATAACTCAAGGGTATCGCTGCCTAGATAAATGTGTTAACATATTAAACTGAAAGTTTCGTGTAAACATATTCAAGCGTATTTTAGTTTTAATGTTTATCTCTTTCAAATGGGATTTCAAACAAGAGGCCCAAGAGGGCCTGTGGACGCTCTACTGGCTAAAACAGCTCTTATAGATTTAGATAGATATAGCTAGATATAGCTCTCTTCTCCTATAGATCAAAATTGTGGCCTCTGGAGTGCCCACAAGCAAATTCCAATATTGACCTAGTGACATAGTTTTTTGATCCCATGTGACCCATTTTCAAACTTGATCAAGATATAATTCAGATAAACAATCTGAGAAAGTTTCATCAAGATCTGGTCAAAAATATGGCGTCTAGAGTGTACACAAGGTTTTTCAAGTATTTGACCTAGTGACCTAGTTTTTGACCCCATGGGACCCATTTTCGAACTTGACCAAAATATAATTAAGACAACATTTCGACAAAGTTTCATCAAGATCGGGTCAGAAATATGGCCTCTAGAGTGTACACAAGGTTTTTCAAGTATTTGACCTAGTGACCTAGTTTTTGACCCTGTGTGACCCATTTTCAAACTTTAGCAAGCTATAATTGAGACAAAAATTCTGACAAAATTGCATCAAGATCGGGTCAAAAACATGGCATCTAGAGTGTACACACGGTTTTTCCAAAGTTTGACCTAGTGACCTAGTTTTTAACACCACGTGACCCATTTTTGAACTTGACCAAGATATAATTAAGACAAACATTTTGACAAAGATTCATCAAGATTGGGTCAGAAATACGGCTTCTAGAATGTACACAAGTTTTTTCAAGTATTTGACCTAGTGACCTACTTTTTAACCCCATGTGACCCATTTTCAATCTTGACCAAGATATAATTAAGACAAACATTCTGACAAAGTTGCATCAAGCTCGGGTCAAAAATATGGCCTCTAGAGTGTACACAAGGTTTTTCCAATATTTGACCTAGTGACCTAGTTTTTAACTTCATGTGACCCATTTCCGAACTTGATCAAGATATAATTAAGATAAACAATTTGACAAAGTTTCATCAAGATTGGGTAACAAATATGACCTCTAGAGTGTACACAAGTTTTTTCAAGTATTTGACCTAGTGAACTAGTTTTTGATCCCACATGACCCATTTTTGAACTTGACCGAGATTTCATTGAGACAAACATTCTGACAAAGTTTCATGATGATTGCATCAGAAATGTGGCCTCTAGAGTGTACACAAGCAAAAGTTAACGGACGGACGGATGACCTAGTTTTTGACCCCATGGGACCCATTTTCGAACTTGACCAAAATATAATTAAGACAACATTTCGACAAAGTTTCATCAAGATCGGGTCAGAAATATGGCCTCTAGAGTGTACACAAGGTTTTTCAAGTATTTGACCTAGTGACCTAGTTTTTGACCCTGTGTGACCCATTTTCAAACTTTAGCAAGCTATAATTGAGACAAAAATTCTGACAAAATTGCATCAAGATCGGGTCAAAAACATGGCATCTAGAGTGTACACACGGTTTTTCCAAAGTTTGACCTAGTGACCTAGTTTTTAACACCACGTGACCCATTTTTGAACTTGACCAAGATATAATTAAGACAAACATTTTGACAAAGATTCATCAAGATTGGGTCAGAAATACGGCTTCTAGAATGTACACAAGTTTTTTCAAGTATTTGACCTAGTGACCTACTTTTTAACCCCATGTGACCCATTTTCAATCTTGACCAAGATATAATTAAGACAAACATTCTGACAAAGTTGCATCAAGCTCGGGTCAAAAATATGGCCTCTAGAGTGTACACAAGGTTTTTCCAATATTTGACCTAGTGACCTAGTTTTTAACTTCATGTGACCCATTTCCGAACTTGATCAAGATATAATTAAGATAAACAATTTGACAAAGTTTCATCAAGATTGGGTAACAAATATGACCTCTAGAGTGTACACAAGTTTTTTCAAGTATTTGACCTAGTGAACTAGTTTTTGATCCCACATGACCCATTTTTGAACTTGACCGAGATTTCATTGAGACAAACATTCTGACAAAGTTTCATGATGATTGCATCAGAAATGTGGCCTCTAGAGTGTACACAAGCAAAAGTTAACGGACGGACGGATGACCTAGTTTTTGACCCCATGGGACCCATTTTCGAACTTGACCAAAATATAATTAAGACAACATTTCGACAAAGTTTCATCAAGATCGGGTCAGAAATATGGCCTCTAGAGTGTACACAAGGTTTTTCAAGTATTTGACCTAGTGACCTAGTTTTTGACCCTGTGTGACCCATTTTCGAACTTTAGCAAGCTATAATTGAGACAAATATTCTGACAAAATTGCATCAAGATCAGGTCAAAAACATGGCCTCTAGAGTGTACACACGGTTTTTCCAAAGTTTGACCTAGTGACCTAGTTTTTAACACCACTTGACCCATTTTTGAACGTGACCAAGATATAATTAAGACAAACATTTTGACAAAGTTTCATCAAGATTGGGTCAGAAATACGGCTTCTAGAGTGTACACAAGGTTTTTCTAGTATTTGACCTAGTGACCTAGTTTTTAACCCCATGTGACCCATTTTCAAATTTGATCAAGATATAATTAAGACAAACATTCTGACAAAGTTGCATCAAGCTCGGGTCAAAAATATGGCCTCTAGAGTGTACACAAGGTTTTTCCAATATTTGACCTAGTGACCTAGTTTTTAACTTCATGTGACCCATTTCCGAACTTGATCAAGATATAATTAAGATAAACAATTTGACAAAGTTTCATTAAGATTGGGTAACAAATATGACCTCTAGAGTGTACACAAGTTTTTTCAAGTATTTGACCTAGTGACCTAGTTTTTGACCCCACATGACCCATTTTTGAACTTGACCGAGATTTCATTGAGACAAACATTCTGACAAATATTCATGATGATTGCATCAGAAATGTGGCCTCTAGAGTGTACACAAGCAAAAGTTAACGGACGGACGACGGAAGACGGACAACACACCATCCCATAAGCTCTGCTGGCCCTTGGCCAGTAGAGCTAACAAGGTTTTTCCAATATTTGACCTAGTGACCTAGTTTTTAACTTCATGTGACCCATTTTCGAACTTGATCAAGATATAATTAAGATAAACAATTTGACAAAGTTTCATCAAGATTGGGTAACAAATATGACCTCTAGGGTGTACACATTTTTTTTCAAGTATTTGACCTAGTGACCTAGTTTTTGACCCCACATGACCCATTTTTGAACTTGACCGAGATTTTATTAAGACCAACATTCTGACAAAGTTTCATCAAGATCAGGTCAAAAATATGGCCTCTAGAGTGTACACACGGTTTTTCCAAAGTTTGACCTAGTGACCTAGTTTTTAACACCATGTGACCCATTTTTGAACTTGACCAAGATATAATTAAGACAAACATTTTGACAAAGTTTCATCAAGATTGGGTCAGAAATACGGCTTCTAGAGTGTACACAAGGTTTTTCATCAAGTATTTGACCTAGTGACCTAGTTTTTAACCCCATGTGACCCATTTTCAAACTTGACCAAGATATAATTAAGACAAACATTCTGACAAAGTTGCATCAAGCTCGGGTCAAAAATATGGCCTTCAGAGTGTACACAAGGTTTTTCCAATATTTGACCTAGTGACCTAGTTTTTGACCCCACATGACCCATTTTCGAACTTGACCGAGATTTCATTGAGACAAACATTCTGACAAAGTTTCATGATGATTGCATCAGAAATGTGGCCTCTAGAGTGTACACAAGCAAAAGTTAACGGACGGACGGACGACGGAAGACGGACAACACACCATCCCATAAGCCCTTGGCCAGTAGAGCTAAAAAGGGGACATTACACTTAATATGCATTTCGACTATACGTTTTTGCATTTTATTTTAAAAAAAACTCCAACAATAAACTGTACATGTAAGCCAAGAGGATAATCCGATAACAAACGGATAAAGGTGTCATTTCGCCCACATAGTTTTTGGGGCAGTTGTGTACTTCAGCTTTCAATTCAATTAGGCCGTGTGCTGCTACCCAAATTTTGACATATTGGTACCACTCAAGCTGGCAAATTCTAATATGAAAGGTCATTGTCTTACGCTTCTTTTAAGCCAGGATAGTATTTTTAGTTCGGCAGCGTTAGTGTGTAAAACAATTGTTTTATAAAGGGACGTAATTTTTAAGAAAATGTTCTAAATTGATATAAAAATGGACGTATGGCATGGATTAGATCCATCATTTGTTTGTGTGTGTATTTGATTGCATTCAAAATGGTTACGTAAGTCATGTAAACATATAACAGTTCAATAGTTCAACCCTTAAAAACGTATAAAAATATATGGAAGCAACCATTTAACCATTTTAATCATTAAACACACATTCTATCGAAAGAAGGTAAAGATAACCAAACAAATTAGAATATGTTTATCCTTTTTGAGCAAATTGCATGTGGATATAGTTTTTTAGATTCAAATTATACGAAACAATACGACATAATATAAACGTGTGACCTCTCTGTAATAAAGGTGTTGCTATAAAGGGAGATAATAAAGTACACTTTCAAGATTTTAATTAAAAAGATTGAGCTAACAAATGTTACAACTCAAAGTTATTTTGTTTGTCTTTGTGTCGCCTTCGCAGCATGTAGGGTAAACAGGTATGGATCGCTTTGTCTGTAGTCTGTCTTCAATCGTCGTCTACGTCCGTCTGTCCGTCACGCCGAACTTGGTCATAACTTAAAAAGTATTTAACCTATGTTTATGACCTTTGTCATCTCACCCCAAGGAAAGTCGTTACACATGTCTAATAACGTTGTCTTTCATTTCGGCAAAGTTATGCCCCTTTCCATTAAACCTTTACCTGCAACCTGACCTAGCTCATAACGTTAAATTCGCACATGACAGCCTAAACAAGTGTTCTGTGGAACACCCTTCTAGTTATTTATTTAACATATATGCAAACGCCCACATGTATGTGATTATCATCCCTTGATTCCATCATTGAATTACATTACGTAGTACGAGTATTAACTTTCATACCCCATCCAACCCCTTTTCGAAGAAGCGAAAACGGGGTTGGCTGGGTATGAAATAAAACCTTAATTTTGACTTAAACGTTAGCATATTGTAAATTTAAACCATGATATAGGTAGTTTTAAACAGGTTATCACATTTTTTCAGTAAAAAACGTTTTTATTGTGTTAAATATCCGTTATAAAATCCTGCTATTATAAGCTTTGGAATTAAGGTGGGACAACGTAATGTATACTGAAAGGAAAAGGAAACGCATAATAAAAGAATTGCCTCTACTACAGTATTATATACATCTAATTCCACGTAATATTCCAGATATATCTCAACCTGTTTTGTACAAAAAGGGGCTACAACTCATTACAGAAAGGACAACTCTGTCATGTAGTAGACCTTTTAATCAAAGTATCCTTTGTTACACGAAATTCATAAATGTTGAAGTTTCACTTGTAAAGAAGTCAAGTCATTTCAGTATTGTGTTTAATGTTAAGATATTGCAACGCTTAAAGCCTAAGTTTGCTCGCCTGCTTGAGCCAAATGCGCATTCTGTCGATAATGAAACGTTAAAGGTGTAACCATTGGTGTGTTCCGTGCTGTTGAAACTTTCTTTCCGAAAAGACTGGCCTAATGTCGCCCTGTACCATTCGATTAGCAGTAGTTTATTAAACATACAATATATAGCGGAAACATCCATTATGAGTTTCATTTTCTTTTCAGTATATACTATTGTTAAATTCACATTTACACTGAAAATATATATAGAATAATTGTAAAGGTACACCACTGTTAAAATACGCATGAAAAGCGTGCACTTACATTGTAAACTGAAACATGTGGTATGGTGAAACGTTCGGATGAACAGTTTATTAGATTTGTCATTTGGTTTGGACCATTTTTGTTCCAATATAGACGTGATAATGATCAATTGGTTTTGTTTGGCAATGTTTCTATGCAAATTAGTCACTCAGTTTTGATTTAACACATCCACAAATATAGTTGCCGGTTACAAAACTTTTATAGAGAAAGTCCGTCAATGTCATCATACTATAACATTGAGATTATTTCGAAACCACATGTCATTGAAAGAATATCTTTGCCTTTTTACAATGGTGCATTCTGAAATTTGGATGATGTGATAACATGGCTTATTTTATTTAGAAATGATGTCTCGTCTGCTCTCGCTGGATAAATGGAACAATTTATTTGACATTAAAAAATAAAATAAAATTGCGTCATACATTTCGGATATAACGGGAGGTGTACAGTACTGGTTCTACCCACAGGAACTGGTTACTTTTAATTTTTGCCTTCTATTATTATAATTGTCTATATATATACAATTATAATAATAGAAGGCAAAAATTAAAAGTGACAAGTTCCTGTGGTTCTACCCAGGAAAAGTGGGTGGTCTGCCTCCACCACAAAAATCGACCGTCATATATAACCTTGCATGTGTTGAAAAAGACGTAGAACACCATACAAACAATATTCTCAATATTGTTTAGTTTTGAAAACATTTATAGAAGAAAGTCTATCTAAAATATACCTTATCTTATAGCGTCTTCATCCCACAAAAACATGTATGTATGTATCAAGTAATATCGCTTTCAACAATTAATCTTTCAATACTTGTTTTGAACAAATTAGACAGTAATCGCGGGGTTTTTCCCCACAAAATGACCAGTCTAAAAAGCCGTGACTTGAAATCCTGTAACAAGAACACCGACCAGTTTGGCATATAAATTCATTGTTGTGGACCTAATACTTGGACAGTTATATAGCCACAACGTAATACTTCCCCTTCCCCAGAGCTACAGATAGGCAGGATTAAAAATGCCAAAAATACCCAATTAAAATAAAAAAGCATGGGTATCAATAAAGTAATCGAATTTGTCAAATGATAAAACAACCAGTGCAAATTGAGCATTATATGGGTTGTTGATGGGACATCCAGTAACCTTGTATAAAGCCTATTGTAAAAGAAGTTGATTTTAATAGATTTTGTGTATACAATATTAGTGGAATGCCACCCCAAAACAATGTCGCACATTTTTATTGTTTTATTTTACCCAACTGAAATCATGAAATACCCAATTAAATAAATACAGATGAGTAAATACCGGATTGATCAAAAAGCTTATATGAAGCTCTGCTTCCCTACTGGCATTTAAAAAGTAAAGATATATATTATAAATATATGCCCTTACCAGCTTCAGCTAACAATTTATACTTCCAAGTGAAGGTATACATTCTTTCTTTACAACAGTGTAGATAAGAAAATGGTTCAATTCCAGAACTTCTGACCTTCCAACCAGCCTCCACACTGAAAAATACCAAAATAAAAAAAAAAGATAATAAAACAGTAATTTTCTACTTGTACATTTCTATATAACAGTTTGGCTTAAATATAAGAGAATATTTTCTCAACTTGGGTTGCCTTTAACCCTTAGCCTGCTATAAATGTATAATGGACTGTCTTTTCTTTGAATTTGGACCATTCCATTTATGCTACAAAGGGGTGTTTTGGTTAAATGACTGATGAGCAGCCAGACAGTGTAAACCCTGATCAGCCTGCGTTTACACTGGCTGCAAAGGCTGTTGTAGTCGCCCTTAGCAGGCTAAGAGTTAATATTGATATGTCCATGATTTTAATGACCAGAGGACGTTATCTGTTTCAGAAGAAATCTTGTCCGATATCTAAGCGTCCTGTGGATGCATATATTTTTTAATTGTGAGTCCCTAGCAAGTATTACGAGTCCTAGAAGCAGGGCTCGCAGGTAACAAAATCACTGCGGCATGACTACATCCACATTTTTGGTGATCACACAATGCCTGCATAAACAACCGCTGTATTTGATGCAATTTGAAATTATTGCCTGTGATATCTACACTGTAGGGATCCGTACACCGGATCTTGGTCAAGACCCCGTTCACTAGTACGGAGTTTTGGTCAGCCATGTTGTAGAAAACGTGCGGATAACAACAGCAAAGGTAGGTTAACCACGTTTTTCTCCTATTTTTGTTCATTTTATATGAATAATCAGTATTGCTACATTTCCCCGTTCAAATATTACCGTACATTGTTGACATATTACTTTAAATGCTACAATTCGGATCAACGAAAAACAATTGCCGCTGTTGAAATTCGCCCAAAGTACACTTCAGCAATTAATATCTCATTAATTTTCAAGTTAATGAAAATTTTGAATTGGCAGATTTATTTGTTTTTCTTATATACGTGCATGTCCAAAATTTCAGCATCATTCATCCGAAATTGGCCGAGATATGAATCGAAACAAAACGTGCCCAGCGTAACTAATTCATATAAAAAGATGCTGATTTGTGTACGGAGTCTTGTCCATGTACTGTACGGGGTTTTTCAATGCAAAGATTGTTTTCGCTGCTCTGCACTGATGTTATTTACTTATATTTGTAGTAATTCGTAGACATTATTTAGGTCCTATATGTCTTATGCCATTTTGTATTGTTAAGACGAAAAAATGCAGAAAACTAAAACTTAAAAGGGGTAATTCTTGAGAAAGAATCCGTACTTATTCCAAATAACTACATGTACTACAAACTAAGTCCAGACGTATATTATTGTCTGTTAGAACGGATACAGTTGTCCAATTTTAGCTCATTGTGACCACAGTTAACGTCATATAATTTTTTTGGTCAATTACAACACCATTAGTATTATATATAATGTTGGTGTGTTGTGTTGTATTATATAGTGGAATGTAACCGCTATGATTGGGTGTAGTTTATAATAATGGCAGCCTTCTTAGTTAGTTTGTCGCGTTGTAAATAAATGAACTTCATGTGTAGAACCCCATATGTAGAACCCGATGTGTAGAATTTGGTATGCACAATATGATATGATATTTTACCACCCCTCACCTACTAATGATGTTGGAACATTGCATAAACATTTTTATTTTCTTTCATTTTTCTTTCGAAGAATTATGTCCAATTTCTTTCTAAGAAAGGACACTGAACCCTGTCACAACAAAGTTAGATAGTTGCTTCCAATTTAGTTTAATAATATTTTATTGCAGATATGTTACAATACATCAATTCAACATCACAATATTCTTAGAAACATATGCAAATGGATTGAACTACAAGTTATTACAACATTAGTTACAGTTCTCTCCATTGTGGCTGAAAAAGTGTATATGAGTATCGGTTTGAAATTGAAACAATATATTTAAATATAAATTTGATAAGGAAAAAAGAAGGAAAAATAATAAAAAAATCCAAAAATGTAAACTCTGCCGTGCCATCCTACCCCCACGCAATCTCCACCGAAATAACACCACAATATTCCCGTTCAGGCTGATAGAAACATAGCGACAGTTGATATAGACAAAATACAACGTTATATTGCTACAAAGTTAAGGATTTTGGAATCGTTTAGTGTTTTTAATATAGTTTTGAACTTGAATAAACAGAATATGATTTTCCTCGTCTCTTAGTTGGTCGATGCCGTATAAAAGTTTGTGAGTACATACGAGTTTCTGAAAATTACACATCTAAACAAATAATGCTCAACATCTTCAAAACCATCACCACATATACAATTGGGATTATCCCTCAAATGATTAAGAAAGAGATCAGCGTTTAAATTGCTGCAGTTGTTTCGCAAACATGCATGTAGAACTGAAAGGTATCTATCACCCAGTATGTAGTATTGGGGTACTATCGGTGGTTTAAAGTAATTGTTAAGTCTAGTTTTAAAACTCGAAAGGGATGGTGCTTCGCGAATATTAATATCAAGTTCATTCCAAAGTTTTAGAGATGACGGTAAGACTGATCTCGAAAACAGTTCTGTTCTTCTAGGTAAAGTAACGAAGTTGGAACTGTTTCTCAAGTTGTAAGGATTCGATTCCGAAACAGTTGCAGGAAATATTTCATTCAAGTAACTCGGTAAATCTCCATTTGTAAACTTAAAGGTCAATATCAACTTTTGGATGTGTCTTCGGTCGGCCAGAGAGACCCAACTAATTTCAGTTAACAATTTTTGTATAGGGACAGAACGAGGCCAGTAACTATTCGCGCGGCTTCATATTGTATTTTTTCTAAGTTATCTTTTTCATAATTTGTACAATTATCCCATACTATAGCCGCGTATTCTAAAATAGGGCGAAGGTAAGATTTATATATTTGATTAAGCGTTTGACGTTTCAATTTAAATTTCATTAATTTCATTGAACCTAATACCTTTGACGCAGATATTACAATATTTGAAATATGTTGATGCCAGGACCCATCATGATTAAGGGTTACTCCTAGATGTTTATGATGGTCAACAAAGTTAAGTTGTGTATTTTCAAATATCAAAGACGGACGGTTTCTGTTTGCAAGTGAAAAGAAGATAACTTCAGTTTTAGATGGATTAAATTGTACAAGCCATTGCTTTGACCAATTCGATATTTTACACAAGTCCTCATTAATTGTAGTTTCCATATAATCTAAGTCGGATGTAGATACCGCAATAGAACTGTCATCAGCAAATAGCCTTGTCGTACTAAGCAATGCATCAGCTATGTCGTTTATATAAATAAAAAAAACAATAATGGTCCTGGAACAGAGCCTTGTGGTACGCCGGCATTTGGAGTTTTTATTTCAGAAAAGGTCGAACCAACGAAAACTCTTTGTTTACGATCAGTTATATAATTATTTATCCAATTAATAAGGTTGCCTGAAATGCCATGTTGTCGGAGTTTAAAAATTAAAGCTGCGTGCCAGATGCGATCGAAAGCTTTGGATATATCAAAAAATACCATAAATGTAAATTTATTTTCATCAATTGCTTTGCATATTTGATTATAAATATCAATTAGTTGATAAACTGTTGAGTGACCAGGTAAGAAACCAGACTGGTTTTTAAATATTAAATTATTGGTAAGCAAAATATTAAAAATATGTTTGAATATCACGCGTTCCATAACTTTTCAAACGCAACTAATTAACGATATTGGTCTATAGTTTGAAGGTGAATCTTTATCACCTGATTTAAAAAGTGGCATAACATTAGCTAATTTCCAGCATTGTGGAAGATATTTTCTTAAATTGAACGATTAAACAGAATACACAGGGGGCGACATATTGTTTTTGAAGTTTCTTTCAGGACTCTATGACTTATTTCATCTGGCCCACTAGCTTTATTTATCACTAAAGTTGATAGGATATCAGAAATTTCATGTTCACTAATATTAATATCATTGATAGTATTGATCGTCTTAGGTATAAATTGTGGTAGAGCGGCATTGGTGTCGTCAACAGTTGATATTGATGTAAAAAAGTCATTCAATAAATTTGCCTTTTCTTCGTCATAAGATACAGAATATAAACCATCGTTGTTCTTTGAAGGTGGTATGACGTTACAACTGTTAGCGTTTTCTTTAATTAACATTTTGATTATTTTCCAGTACTGTCGAGGATTTGCAGAATTCATATCACTTAGAGAAAATTCAATTTGATTAAAAAATATTTCTTTAGCATGCTTTTTCATATTATTAACTTTATTTCGAAGGTCTTTATATAAGCGCCAATCAGATTGATTGCCTGTACGTAAAGCTATTGATTTTTTTCTATCGCGTTTACGAGATGCAAGTCGAATTTCTGAATTATACCAAAGCTTATCATTTGGACGAATTGTTACGAAACTAGTTGGAATGCATTCCTTCATGAGATCGGTGCGTTTATTAATAAAACTATTTGCAGCGATATCTACAAAATCTGTATGCAAAAAAGTACAGTCTGTTGATCTCATTAAATTATTCAACTTTTCAAAATCAGCGCGTTTGTAATTCCAGACATGGCTTCCCATGGATCTACCTTTCCAAAACGTATTTAAAGAGTGAATTTCAATATGTTTTATGACCTACGAAAGGGCAGACAGACGAATGGTTGTCAAAGTATTATTATACGTCCCACAGGCGTTAAAAATCCTTACCGTATTTTTCAAACAGTTTGCCTGTCAGGTTAAAATTAATTCTATGCCCCATACTGACATCTAAACTATGTCAAACTTTCCTAAGCATGTTAATAGGAAATGTAAAGTTGGTTCTTAAACTACATTGACAACACATGATATAGATAACGGCATGGTTTAATATTAATTATCTATATAGCTCGCATGATTATATCTGTTCAAGGAAATCTACGTTGATTCAGTTCTAATGACACTACATTGACTGTTTACAAACATTCAATGAATGTTTTATGTATTACATGTAATACAAGTACCATTAAAACCATAGTTTCATACAATATATTTAAAGCAAAACTCCGTACAGTGAAAAGAGAATATTTGCAGTACTCCGTACACAATTGCCCAAGACCCCGTGCACAAACATTAATTTTGTTTCGATTCATATCTCGGTCAATTTTGGATGAATGAAGTTGAACATTTGAACATGCACGTATATTGGAAAACAAATAAATCTGCCAATTCAAAATTTTCATTAACTTGAGAATTAATGAGAATTTTTATTGCTGAAGGGTACTTTGGGCGAATTTCAGCACCGGCAATTGTTTTTCTTTGATCCGAATTGTAGCATTTAAAGTAACAGGTCAACAATGTACCGTAATATTTGAACGGGGAAATGTTTCCGCACCATATAGCAATACTGATTATTTATATAAAATGAACAAAAATAGGAGAAAAACGTGGTTAACCTACCTTTGCTGTTGTTATCCTTACGTTTTCTACAACATGGCTGACCAAAACTCCGTACTAGTGAACGGGGTCTTGACCAAGATCCGGTGTACGGATCCCTACAGTGATCTAAGTAGATATACATGTAGGAAAAATATATAATTTTTTAGATCAGGTCGACAAAAATGTACTTTGGTCTCAAAACAAGTACAGTATTAAAAATTTCTTTAGGCGTTTTGAGACACACATCAATTACGGTTTATTTTCACCCAAAATACATCAATTACGGTTTATTTTCACCCAAAATGCTTTTGAAAGCTTGAATCTGTCCATGCTGTTTTAGTGTTTAAGAGAATGACAAACCTGATAAAGACTGTTTCTTTTAACCAGGTTTCTTTTAACCAGGCAAGATAAAAAAGATTGACATTTTGCATAATTTGCAGTCAGCGACAACTTAATAAACATTTACTGTTATAACAAACAGAAAAAACATTTAAATAATATAATTAAATAAAAGGGACACACGGCAATCTTGATTTGTTTAAAACTCCCGGCCTCCTGTTTCCCGGTTTACTACATAACTTGCACTTTTTCAATCATTAATATTAATTATAAGAGTAGTATACAGCTAATTGTTTTGCATATTAATAACTGCTGGTTATATTGTGCCAATAATATATTTAAACATAACGTTATGAAAGAACAACAAAGAAAAAGTAAAACTTCAATTTTTACGCAAGCAAGTTTCAAGTTAATATGGTACTGAATTAATAAATCGAGATGCCAATTTTCATGATTGATAGAAACTTTAGGATTAGTCTCTGCTAGTGTGTCTTTTTAATGATTGAACAAATAGATCTACAAGGGGTTTTAAAAAATCAAGATTGCTGTGTCCCTTTAATAAATTAGCTTCAATGTATCCGTTTCAGGGAATTGCAGTATAACATATTTAAAAATTTAAAACAAAATGCATATAATTTACTACTTTAACATTTTCATTCATAACAGTCTTAATTAAATCATTTTAGAATTATTTTATTATTAGAATTTTGTGTTTCTGGGTTTCAAGAACCTCATTACTCAATGTCCAGTAAAACCTCGGTGTGTTCTGAGAATGTAATGAGCTTTAAATTAACTGGTTTTATTGGTCCAATTTTTATCACTGAACCAATCAGAATGTTCATTTGGTTGTTTCTATCATGACATCACTTTCTGGTATTATGACATCAAACCCTGGTATTATGAATGAAAGAATGGTGTTTTACGGCACGTCGATACATAAATAGGTCATATTGTGCACAAAAAATTGATGAAAAATGAAGTGTTATTAATTAAAAATTAATGTAAATATATAAAGATAAAACTATTAAAAAATAAGGGATGATAAGGTATCATATTATGACATCATGTCATGCTAAATTATGGTGCAAATCAGTGTGTTCTCAGAACTGAATGAGCCTTTTAATTGCTGTGAGAAACAGATTAAGACTGTTTGTATCACTCATTGAGTATAAATGAGTTTCTTGGAACCAAGAATCACAAAATTCAAAAAATAAAATAATTCTAAAATGATTTAATAGACTGTTCCATTTGTATGTTCTGGTTAATAAACGTTTTAAATAAATAAAAAAAAAAACCCAGATTAAACAGAAAATGAATTCCTTCAAATTACTGACAGTATTAGGATATAGGACTTACTTAGATATATAGGGCTGCAGGGGTGACTCCACTGTCCGGAAATGAAAAATATCCCTCCATCTGCATCAACACAACTGACATCTCCAATCGAATTCTCATCCTACTGCAATAAAAGAACAAAAGATGTTTAGGTAACATCATCACTAACATGCAAAAGTGACACCCGGCAATCTTTCATTTATTCAAAACTCATGGTGTCCCATTGGTTTTCAACGTAACTTGCATAACTATTTGCAATCATTTATTTATAATATTAATTATTTGAATAATTAAAGGGGTTGGATGCACTATTTTCAAACAATGTTCATTTCAAAGGGCTCTGAAGAACTTGGAAAAAAAACTGAAAGAATTATCAAAATGCCAAGAAAAATAAAGGATGTATGACCTATTCAAAATGTGCAAAGAAACACAAATGGAGGCGGCCATCTTTGAACGATGACGTCATTGCGCCTTTTTAGCATATAATTTTATGTTAAAATTGACAAAATGTCTTTTAAAGCAAAGAAAATCATTGGAAATGCAAAACAAGCATACAATTTAAACATTTCACATCTGTATATTTTTAATCAATTTGCAGTGATTTTCTTTGCTTTATATTTTTTCAATATGCCATATATAGTAAAAAAAAGGCGGGATGTAGTCATCGTTCCTTGATGGCCGCCTCCATTTTATGTTCTTTGCAAAGTTTCAATAGGTCATCGTTCCTTGATGGCCGCCTCCATTTTATGTTCTTTGCAAAGTTTCAATAGGTCATATCTCATTTATTTTTCATGGCATTTTGATAATTCTTTCAGCTATTTTTAAGGTTGTCAGAGCCCTTTTAAATAAATATTGTTTGAAAACAGTGCATCAACCCCTTTAAAGGGACACTGTCCGTAAGTAAGCAGATATTGAGCATAGCCAAATAACTGTCTGATTTTTATTCAGTGAAATGTCTACATGAAAACATTAGCATAGACCCAGATAAGCCAGTAGTAATACATTGGTGCGTTTGAAAAAAACAACAGTTTTATTTATTATAATATATGTAAATAATGTGGGACCCACTTTATTTACATTTTCGTTTGATCACATGACATCCATTAGCATATTAGCTTTTATATGTTGTATCTCTTATGCCAAACATCTGGCCCGGTTAGCTCAGTAAGTAACGACGCTCGACTATTATTACCTGCGAGTGTAATTTTGGTGTGGATTACGAGTTCAATCCCACGAAACGGTTATCCTTTTTTTGTAACGCTATTGAATTCCGTAAAACAATTCCGTTTTATCAAGTAAATATTCAATAATAGTTGGTGTGTTATGTTTGTCAACATAAATATTGTGTGTTTTATAGGCTAAAATTACGGACATTGTCCCTTTGAGCAAATTGTGTAACCAAGTTTTACATAATTATTTATACTAACTTCTGATAATATTGCACCAATAATATATCTAAATATTTGGCAGAATATTGAAGAAAACTGAAATCTCAATATTTTACAAGCAGTCATGTCAAAATGTGGCTGGATTAATACATTGAGGTGCTACTTTTAAAGCGTCAATACAACTATAGATTGCCATGTGTCAGTAGTCAAGCATTAAATTAGCACCTTGATTTATTAATCTATTATTGTTTAGACTTAAAATCTGATAACCTTACAAATACACTAACACAGTATAAAGCTAAACAAAAAATGTAGTTAACTGAATCAACAGTCGTAAAAATACCCTTACTTTTCGAAATTGTACCGAACATTTTATAAAAAAAAGTTAAATGCCGAAGTTGTATTTGAGGTAGTGACCGTTGTCTATATTTAATTATGCCTCATGATTTTTTTCTTAGAATTACTATCTAATTGACTAAATATAAAATCAGATACCTGAACGATTTATCACAAACTATTGAAGCTAACAAAAGTTACCGGGTATTTTAGATTTCCTAAATTGTCTACAGTCCCATATAAAGTACAGTATGCATGTGGGAAGCCTCATCATTAATATCAACACATTATTTTGGTTGTAAAATCTTTTATTTCTCAAACAATTTTCAAACCTGATGTATTTTCATTTACCACTAAAAGGTCCACTTCCAATGGTATATAAGGTAGCCTATGTGAGTATTGTCAAAATTCTTCATGTAAAAACATGCACCTATTTTAATGGTAAAGTACTGTATAACGTAATAACTCTGAGATGCCCCCTAACACGATTTACAGAGCATGTTTAATTTACTGACGAATACACGAATATTGCGTCTAAATATTCAATTAATACTTTAAATCAATCGCAAATGAAAGTTATTGTGTTTTCCAAAATCAACTTTTTCCAAAATTAACAAAAATCACTTTTTATGCAAAAAAACTGCCGAAATTCGCACAAATGTATAAATATCAACATCCCCCGTCAGCAGCCTAGCTAAGCGACAGGATTTTTGACAATTTAACGGGTGTAAAATTAAAATCATCGCTATACACTATTAAATACATCAAACATTCACAGTTTGGTAAATAGTGTCTTTTATAATAAAAAAACATCCACGAAAGCACTATCAAACCGTCTTTTGGGATGCTACATCCGATAATCAGAATTTCTGACTGTAAATAAAAATCAGTTGCTCTAATGTCCGTAATCTAATACCAGTTCAAAGAAACTATCCAAAAAATCATAATACTTACAATTTTATAATGCTAATAATCCTCCTTTTAACACATTTTAAGAGTCCTCGCATGCCAAATTTCTGCTAAAATCCACTCATATTGGAATTCAGGTCCGACCCTGCGCGTCAACTTTGAAACAAGATGGCGTCTTCTTTTCGAGAGGTTCGGCATGGGGTATTTTTAATATATCGACTACACCATCAATAGCTAAGCGAAACACTCTTAATTCGATTTCTTATTTGGGTGACTTGTTAAACAATATGTTTTAATCACTCAAAGATTATTAGGCAATTGAATCCCGAATTCCGAGGTCGTAATTTTACAAGGTTTAGAATTTTCACACACCAGATCACACCGCATTTCGGCCGTTGACGGACTTTTCGATAGTGAGGATCGTTCATTTTGTGCGCCCATTTGGTGTCATCACAGATTTTCCTTATGTTTTCAGAAAACGTAGTCGAGGTATCGGACTATCTAATTCCAAAATATTAGGAAAATCTGTGATGACTCCAAATGGGCGCACAAAATGAACTTTTGACAATAAAATGGATTTAAAAAACGTCAAAATTTAATAACGAACGGCGTTCATCACAATAATGACAAGTAAAGAGTTTTGAGACATTTATTCAACAACTACATCAAAGAACATTATATAACACATGAACATGCACACTTTTGACGTTTTTAATACAGTCACTTTCGATTTATAGTGTGTTTTATAAGGTCATACACATTTCAATTAAACAGCACGTGACCCGATAATGGGACTATTTTGCGTCAAACTACTGTGGTGAAATGAGTAGAACACTTAGGTCTATGCACGTGTTTACGTTTCCGTGCGTCCTGACTGTAAAGGGCACAATTTCAGCCATATAAGTATTCTTTCTGATATTATGTTCACGTAAATAATATTGAATTACTGTCATTGGTTGAAATTTTCACTTGACCATAACCCATCCATTTTGGAGGTTGTTTTTATAAAAAGATGGCAGATCAATAGTCCATAAATATACAGCAGCTAACGGGTGTTGCACGTGATGCAAGTTAACACAGGGTAGATACAAGGCAATGTTGCAAAGAGATTTGAAAGACTAGCACAGCAGTCTTTGCTTCAGTTCTTGGGAGTAGGAAATAGTTCTTAAACGAAAACAACTGATTTACAAAGTAGTCTGAGTATATGACTGCTGAAAGAAAAGTATAATCTTGATACCACTAAGGCAATAGGACAGAGCATCCTGAAAGACATGTTTTGAAAGACCATAGTTAAATATTATTTTAAACAGCAGGTTGTCTACATGGACACAGTCTATATAGTAACAAGAAAAGGATAACGCATGCGTTATATGTAGACGATTTTTAATAATGGGTTAGTTTGCGGAGGCTTTGTTCAAGTCACATACCTGTAGTCGTCGATATGGAGATGACAGTCACAGGAAGGTAACGTGAAAACTTAAAGATACTGTATGAATACAGATACGTTTTTATTTGGTCTTAGGTAAACATTATTATACATGTTAAAGGGAACAAATTCAAGTATTTTCAATTAAACGATTTACACCTGAGCTATTACAAAGGGAATTTCAGTGACCATGCTACAATATAATATAAAAGTCATATACTGAACAAAAAAAGAAACTTCCGCATTTTAAGCTGTGATTTGCATAGGGTTGACTTTGTTACACTTTGTACACCAATCTAGATACAATTTAATCATTTTATACTTATCACTCAATCATTCTGATCAATATTAATAATCATCAAAAACCAGAGTTAGTGTGTTGCTGCTAAAACACGTTTTATTCAAATTGCGAAATCACTATATTTGTATTATAAAGGGAGGTAATCTGAAAATATTCATTCTTGAAAGCTGTATGGCGCAAAAGTGAGGGAACAGGTCAGCTTACTTTCTCCGTCTTTTTGGTGCTGGGGTTATCTTCTGTTTATTTCAATAGAACAAAACTGTGTTAAATCAAAGACCCGGAAATGCTGTTTAAACCAAAACAAGGGGAATAACTGTGCGTACAAGTTTGATTCAAGGGAAATTGTTTTCATGACAGTGCTGGCCTTTTAACAAAGGTATTAACATATAAGAACAATTTTTTTTTTTTTTCATTGTGTCTACATGTATGGGTAAAGTTGCGGAAGTTTCTTTTTTTGTTGAGTAGATTTACTTAAATTTTACAAGTGATTATCATATGGGCCATATTTATGTTCATGTTTTAGTTGTATTCAGGCTCAAAACCGCTTCGGAATTGCCGTTAAGGCAATCAACTTTGCATTTTAAATGAATTGTAATGAAAAGTGATCTTATAGAAAATATTTAATTTCTTTACTTCTTTACTTAATTATAATACTCAAATATAATGGGTGCCGAAACGAAACGTCTAGGGTAAAAATTAAAATAGATGCCGAAATGGTTTGATGCCGAAACGTCTACTGTGCATTTCAGGATGACTGTGCGTCAAATATGAATCGAGATTTTTTTTTATTGCTTACTTTTATGTTTTCATACCTGATATGGTTAGACAGAATGAAAATAGACGCTCCTGGATCTGTTTGCAATCCTGCCATAGCCATCCGGTATGCTTCACAAAGCCTAAAATTCATTTTGACCCCATTGTTTCCATTGTAAAAATTAAAACAACATGGCGGCGTTATTTTTAAAAATTGTCAGGGTGGTGTTGTTGTTCAATGTTTAGCACCTCCGGCAATAAATCATACTTATCCTTTATTTTGAAATTAAAACCATTATATCTAGCAAATAAAGGGTAGGTAAATAGTATAATGCGGTTATAATTTGTAATTTACACCACTGTTGGGCAACTGATTTTTTAAGTCACCCTACCCTAGTAAAATGGAATCTTCCGCCGTCGCCATTTTGGTTTTCGGCTGTCAATAAAATTACATGTAAACATGGGAGTTCAAAATTATTTTTTGGCTTTGCGATGCTTACAGGACGGCTACGCGAAGATTGAAAACAGATTCAGGGGCGTCCGTTTTCATTCTTTTCAATCATATCAGGTATGAAAACATATAGAAAGTAATAAAAGAAAATCTTGATTCATATTCGACGCATAGGTACCCTGAAATGCACAGAAGGTGCCGATTCGTCTAGGTGTCGAAATGGTTTGGTGCCGAAACGTCCTGAATTGATCTTGATCACACAGACGCAAAAACTTGAGAATTGTCATACTGACGTCATTTCGAATTTTTCTATACTAGTATCGATCGAGGGCGAGAATGGAGAATTGTCTGCCATTCGCAACATCTCGTACACTTCTTCGCGGGATCCCGAGGAATGACGGGATTGGCCGAGCGTTTACGATTGAATTGTCTGCATTTATTAATAAGCATTTTTCATGTACTGATCATCATTGGGACGCTGCTTTGATTAGACTAATATTCTATACTGGTTGTGTACAAGTTATCGTCATTCACCAGATTTCGTCATTATCAATAAAACGCTCGATGTTGTGATTATTTTTCGACCCCACTTTACAAATCACTACACACTATCATCAGACGATTGGAGAGCAAAAAATATTTTAGAAATGTTAACATGTACCCTCAAACCAATCCGTTTACCTATATAAACAAAACACAATCGGGGGAATCACGCGCTAATGCGCATGCGCAGGAAAATTTCCTTTTAAAATATCTGACCCTTTACGTCGAACCATTGAATCAGTTTGACATGCCCAAAAAGCTAAAAGCATGCGCTAAACATTTTCAGTCAAGGGAGACAACGAGTACACGTCAATCTTTTTAATTTGCGAACAGTTATTTCCCTTTAAATTATGAACGTCAAAGTGAAGTAAATTACATCCGATGGTACATTTGATAAATCATTTTAAATCGTAGATATAAATTTGTTCTAAAAAAATTGTTGTGTGTATTCAAATGCAATGATATATTTATGTTTCAATCAATAACTTCACAAGTTTTCATCATCCCAAAAATGGGTTATTCGGTATTAAACTGAAGATGACGATATCTACTACAACCGGCCCATTTCAGTCTATATTTAGTAACGGTCACGTGACACTTGTTACTGAGAATAGAAACAATGTAAACACAGAATATTTACGGCAAAGGGGTAAGCTTCTCTACCAGCAAAAATATTTATGAGATGACTAGTTTTGATTTAGATATATTAAAGAACCAACATAAAAATGACGATATCTGGTATACAGGCAGTACACACAATAGTTTTCGTCTAGAAAACTGATGGTGAGATTTTCCAATCCAATCCGCAACGCAGTAAGATGGGCATACAACAAGCTGTAGTAATGATACCCTTGAATAATTATCAACTGGATATCAGTTTAATAATAATCCAGTGTCTCATTACAACGGCTTGTTGTATGTCCATCCTATAGCGTTGTGTATTCGACTGGTCAGCTCTTGATGAGCAGTATTCCCATACATATGCAGCAGTAGCAGTACAATATTTGCGTGCATACCATCACGTGCAAACAAAGACCTCGGAAAGTCTCACATATCTTTAGAATAGGAATGGTACACCTTGGACTTTGTTATAAGGCCTGTTATAACAGACGACCCATCTGTTCCTTTATAACTTCGTAATGTTAACAAAGTATCTTGTGAAACTTACTTTATACTATACTTGCAGAAAACACAAACTTCCATGTATTGTAACATGGTGTGAATGCAAGGGAGTTAGTTGTAGCATGTATACCAGACTCAGAATGTTAACATGAGCCAACATTAACGCAGTATTCTGTTAAATATGATTGATTGTCTCTTACAATAGCTTTGAGACGTACATGTATATTATTTTTCTGAAGACGTATGGCAATACACAGCCCTAATAAGATTAGTAACACTAGAGTTATGGTCCTTGCTTTATTGAACAATGCCATAGTGTGCCTTATGAACATTCTTGTTCCTTCATTTTTCAGCCGATCTTGACCAATCTTTGGTAGGTTGTTAAAATTATTAACAGCTTGGACGAGTTTGAAAACAAGATATATCGGACAAGACATAGCAGAGTTGAATTATTTACAATGCTATACTTCACTTCATTAGCATTCTCGAACTTCACAATTTTACCAAACTCGGCCGCAGTGTTGATATTCATGAAACCTCTGATAAATTTGAAAAACAGCCTGATCACATTACTAACACTAGAGTTATCGCCCTTGATATTTTGAGAAAAACAACAAAAGCAAACAAACACACACACACGCACGCACGCACACACACATTCTATTTTGCTAAAGTTGCTTGATCTTTGTAACGTTTACTACTTCATTTTTCATCTGATCTTTACCAAACTTGGTTCGACTACTTATATCAAGTTCAATAACAAGCCACATATAAGAAGAAACAGATCCCCACTCCCCCTAGACCTCCGGCTTTGATTTAGTGGTTTATTTTGGTTTAAACATATTTTATTTCAAAGATAACTTACTAAACAAATGTAACATACAATACTATTGGAACGAAAGCAAAATGCTTATAGAGATCGATGTTTTGCTTTATGACAACTGCAGGTCCTTCATTTTTTAAAATCTTTACCAGGCTTGTTCAGAATGTTTATTATCCCCCCACTCACAAACACACACAAACCCACACACTGCCCACCACCACCCCACACCCACACCCACCGCTCCAACTCCCCTCCCCCACTAACATGTTTAATAGTAATTATTAGCAATACTTGGTCCTCTTGTTTAACTAAGAGTTCATGGCCGCCTTTAATAATATTTAAACATATCGGATGTATGGTTATTGGTACAAAGCATAAGTTTAAAACATGCTCTCCTTTATGGCAATTACATTAAAAAATGTTATCACACAAAAAGCTTTAGGTGTGCATATTGAAAACTCTTTGTCTTGGCATACTCAGATAAATAAGATGGATGTGTTCAAGTTAAATACAAAAATCGCACTTTTGAAGCGAATATACAAAAATCGCACTTTTGAAGCGAATATACAAAAATCGCACTTTTGAAGCGAATATACAAAAATCGCACTTTTGAAGCGAATATACAAAAATCGCACTTTTGAAGCGAATATACAAAAATCGCACTTTTGAAGTGAATATACAAAAATCGCACTTTTGAAGTGAATATCGTACTTTCTTACATATGACATGAAAAGTTTTTTTTTGTAATGTGTATATAATGTCAACTTTTGATTACTGTTGTACTGTTTCGGGAAAAGAAAACAATACAGATATAAATAGAATTGTTAAAATACAAAAAAAGAGCAGCTAGAATACTCCTTAACAACACTTTTGTTTGTTTGTTTTCTTGGTTGATGTTTTACGTCATTTTCACACATGTAAGGTTATATGACGGTCGATTATTTTGTGGTGGTGGCAGACCACGCACATTTCCTTGGTAGAACCAGTACTGTACACCTCCCGCCATCCGTAAAAATCGACACTACCTCACTTACCAGTCGAGCTCCCAGTGGGATTCGAACCCGCAGCTCTGAGAGGCGACAAGGTTTACAACTCAACGTCAAAACTACATTAACTCGTACATCTGAACTGTTCAGTGAACTTAAATGGCTTTCTTTTCAAAATAGATGTAAATATCATGCAGCTGTCTTGGTATTTAAATCGATAAATCAACAAACTCCCAATTATATATCAGAACTGTTACCTTTTTCTTACAATGAAACCTACTGTTTTTTATCTGAAACCCGAAATGATCTTGCTCAACTCAAACCAAATACAAATTATCATAAAAATACTTTGTTATTTTAGTTTTTAAATTTGGAATACTATACCAATGACTATACGTATATCGTCTTCTGTTAATTCATTTAAGTATCAGTATAACTATTCTTACAAAATTCATGTAGATAAAAGCTTGTCTGTCCTCAGTGGAAATGTGTATTTTTAATTTTGTTTTTGACATAGAGTGCATTGATGTCAGATGTGCTATTGTGTTGTTTATTTATGATATATGTTAAGCTTTCTTTTGTTTTACAGAAGGTCGCATCGTAAATAAGTACCTTGTATATATATTTCCATTGGATTAATATGTTACCTTCTAAAAATAAAGAATTTATTATTATTATTTGCCGATTAAAATTATAGTTTTCTCACGGGTTCTTAAAGTAACTGTAAATGAATATGCGTAAATGGATAATGAGTTGGCACTCTTAATTCGACGCTCTAGTTTTGGGGGTTTGGCCTGGCTATTTCAAGCCGTTTATATTCTTGGATTCTCAAAATATGTATGTTATATATATATATATATCTCGTCGTGTTGTTAACATGTCCATTTCATATGTCTGTCATACTCTAACTTCCGATAAGTAATATATAGAGTATGTTCTTTTCGAGGCGGTTAATTTAAACATCGATATGGACGTAGCCCTTCAAGGTGTTTTAATCAACCCGCGAGAAGATACCATGCTCTATTTGTTTTTTTTAGCTGTCTGTCATATCTAACTTCCGATAACTGGTAGTCATTTAAATGATTTACAAATGTGCAAATACAAAGGAAATGTCAGTGACCATGATAGTTGTAGCATGGTCGCTGACATTTCCTTTGTGTGACATTTGTATTTGCACAGTTGTAAATCATTCAAATTAAAAAGGAAATGCCAGCGACCATGCGACCAATGGTCGCCGACATGGTTATTGTAGCATGGTGTCTGACATTTCCTTTGTATTTACACAGTTGTAAATCATTTAATTGAAATAACGCAGACAATGACTGGCGTACTCTAACTACCAGTTACCGGAAGTTACAGTATGGCAGACATATGAAATGAACATGTCATAAAACAAATAGAGTATGGTCTCATCTCGTTGAGTCCGAATGAGTTCAACCCTCTCTGACATTCATGAACAGCAGATGAGTGTGCCACAGGACAGCATACCCTCTGTCACCCTTTTTAATATAAAAATTAACAGTATAGTTAAAAGCATCAATCCTGGTGTGGATTGTTCTCTATATGTTGACGAGCAAAAACCAGAACACTATTGAGAGACAATTACAACAATGTCTCAATAAACTTCAGACCTGGTCTGATGAAAATGGTTTTAAATTTTCTAAAACCTTTTTTATGCACTTTTGTCAACGACGTAAACATCATGAAGATCCTCATCTAACACTAGATGGGTCACCAATACCACCATTGGACGAGGGGATTAAGTCTTTGGTCTTATTTTTGACTGTAAATTAACGTTTATACCACATCTTAAATACTTGAAGGCCAAACATGCCTTAAAGCTCTTAATTTACTTAAAGTTGTTGCAAACACTAATTGGGGAGCAGATCGAAAAGTACGTTTACAACTTTATAGATCTCTTATCAGATCCAAGCTGGAATACGGCTCAATAGTATATGGATCGACTCGCAAATCATATTTGCAGATGCTCGATCCTATAAATAAACAAGGATTACGACTCGCCTTAGGTGCCTTTCGTACATCACCAGCCGAAATGCTATATGTTGAAGCTAATAAACCATCACTGTCTCATAGACGGGACAAACGCCATTCGCCACAAATTAGCCAAATATGTCATTAAATTACAATCTAACCCTTCAAACCCAACTTTCGATACCGTTTTTAACCCTAATTATGAACCTCTTTTTGATCGAAATTCGAAGGCCATTCGAGCATTTGGTCTTGGTATTAAACCAAAATTAAAAGACATTGAAATCAACCTAAATTTGATCGCCAAGAACAAAGTACCACAAATTCCACCGTGGACTTTACAAACACCATTTTTTTTTATCTTTGTAATAGTAACAAATCCGGTACAGATCCTACTATTTTTCAAAGCAAATTTAATGAAATTAAATCGAAATACAGTAACTTTCAACATATAAACACAGATGGTTCTAAAGATGGAAATGAAGTTGCTGCAGCAGCTGTTGTTCACAAAC
>JAWPHD010016805.1:0-47910 GCA_037043455.1 Cyrtodaria siliqua
AAGTGAAGAGAAAAACTAACCTTGAGTTTTTAAAAAATCAAGATTGCCGTTTAACCCTTTAATACATCGCTGCTTATTCCGTTTGTGTTCTGGTTCAATTGAAACGCTTAACATATTATGCGTGTTCACATTGAGCATCCATCTTTTATCAAGCGGCATAAAATATATACAAAAGTACACGTGTTATGTTCAATGATCCGTATTGGGCACAGCCAGTGTATGTCTCATACATATGACATATACGGTATTGTAAATGCAATGATTGTACAAGCTTGTAGAATCGATGGAATAGTTTGTTTTAATGACATATACTGAAAGGAAAAAGCGTCTCCGTGGCCGAATGGTTAACGACGGTTGCGTTGTAAACCTTCGCCTCTGCATGGCTGCGTAAGACCTTTCCTTTCGATAAAAAAATGACTAAACACATAACACAGCAAATAATATTCCTTCAAAGTTTCATTATCGACAGAACTTCAACATTTATGAATTTCTTGTTTCAAAGTGAACTGTGATTAAAACATCTTCATCGCAGTTGTGGTCTTACTTTAGTATAACTAACAGCAACTTTTACGGTATACACTATTCAACTTTTATAATCGGTCACTTTTCAAAGAATTATAGATTTTTTAATAATTCATATTTTAAAATGAAATTTCAACTTTTAACATTTAACAAATATCGCTAGCGATTTTTAAAACTTAATCTGCCTTGATTGGACTAAAACGTTTTTGATAAACTTAAAAAAATATTGGTATGTGTTTTGGTGATTTCCAGTTTTTAGTATTCGTGTTATTTTCAAAAAACCTGGGTGACCGATTATAAAAGTTGAGTAGTGTATACAATATATAGCCGAACTTACCGAGTAGCGTTTCTTTTTCGCTTCAGTATATATACTGCAGTAATATACTGTAATCTTTCTCGCGAGTTATGTGACATCATGCATATAGTGTGCATGTACTGACATGTGCCGTTAACAATAGATAAAACATAAACAAACATAAAACAAACGACACAAAAAACAAGTCAAGGTTTATTTCCGGTTAATTGTGTCGTATACAGTGAAGGTGACATGACAGGAAAAATATAAAATATGAATATAAGTAAGAGGTACACACCCAATTATCCCGATTAAAAAGTAAAGTTAACAAATGCAAAACAATGAAAGGAATCGTGCAGTGCACAGAAAATAATGCCGGTAAGATATAATGCAAGCAGACCATTATCTAGTAATTAGATGCAGGATTCTTATATACACTGAAGCAAAAAAGAAACGCAACTCGGAAATTTCCGCTATATATTGTATATATATATACTGCACACTTAATTCCACATAATATGTAAAAGAAATCCCAAGATGTTTTTTTAAAAAAAAGAAGGATGCAGTTAGTTAGAGAAAGGACACAACTGTGATGTTTTAGACGTTTAATCACAGTACACTTTGTAACAAGAAATTCATAAATGTTGAAGTTCCTCTTTGAAAAATTGAGCCAGTTCAGTACTGTATTTAACGTAAAGAGTTTGCAAAAGTTTGCATCCTAAGTTTGCTCACATGCTTGAGCCAAACACGTACTCTGTCAATAATGACACTTTGAAGGAATACTATTTGCTGTGTTATGGGTGGTTTTGTCTCTTTCTTTTCGAAAGGAAAGGTCTTAAGTAGTCATGTACCATTCGATTAACAGCAGCATATTGTGCAATATATAGCGGAAATTCCCGAGTTGTGTTTCTTTTTCGCTTCAGTATAAGAACCCTTATAGATCCAACAGTCAAAGCCAGTCAAAACACACAATTAAAACAGTAATTAATTAAAAATTACATGTCAAACTTAAACTGGAACATCACACAAAATAGTTCAAAACTAACCCGCCAAATAACGGCAAAATTACACTACACAGCCGTGTATCAAAACTCTATCCAGGTTTTCAGGACATATAATAATGTACATGTGTCGATTAAAAGTAAAGGTTTATTCATGGGTTCTAAAACTACCCGTGATTGCATAGAATAATTTAGGAGTTGGGTAACTCTTAATTCGACACTCCAGTTTCGGGGTTTGGCCTGGCAGGTTCAAACCGTTTGTTTTGTGTCTATAGAGTTCTCAAAACATTTATGTGTTATATATACCTTGTCGTCAGTAGGTTTAGAAACGGTGTACATATGATGTAAAAGTTGGCTATTGTGGGCGGCATAGCTACTTTAACAATAAGGGTATATTTGGTTCAAACTGGTTACCGTGAGCACTAACCTTAACCTGTCGTCAACAAAGTTGCAATACATAAACCCTTTCAGGGTTCATGGTAACACATTTTGGCATATAATAGGCGATATTGCTTAAACCCAGAGATGATAATATATATAGAGGATCTTACATGAGTACTCATTCATTATTGAATTTATTAAACGATTTGGCAAAATGATATAATGCGAGGCTCTTGCCGAGCATTATATCATTTTTAGTAACGAGTTTATTCATTATTGAATTTATTAAACGATTTGGCAAAATGATATAATGCGAGGCTCTTGCCGAGCATTATATCATTTTTAGTAACGAGTTTATTCATTATTGAATTTATTAAACGATTTGGCAAAATGATATAATGCGAGGCTCTTGCCGAGCATTATATCATTTTTAGTAACGAGTTTAATAAATTCAATAATGAATGAGAACGAATGTTAGATTCTATTTATCACATAACTCACATATCGACTTTTATTGCATTTTGCCTGTCGCTCTAACACGCGAAACCGACATAAACCGTGGAAATTGGATCATAGTCATTATCGATTTTTTTGACAAAGCTTACTAGGCTCATTTGCATACTTATATAACTAGTGGTATATCGAAAATATAGGTGTTATTCCACTACCACATCGTAAGTCATGTGATAAATATGAATATAACAGCAACACAGACTTTAGTGCCTCCGAAAAATAGAGTGCAAAAAAAACAAAAACGTTACGGCGAAATACAAGTTATGAACTAATGACTACTGCGTATTCAACAGGTTATATATGCATCGTGTTGCTATTGATTTTGTCAAGTATAACCACAGTATGAACGTTTAAATGGGAAAAAATCGATTTAGTGCTGTAGGTGTTGATTAAATTAAAGTATTGCACGCAACGTCTCTTCCGGTCAGCAGAGTTTTGTCATGTGTGTGCCTGAAAAGGGAAACAAACATATTGTTGAATGTATGAACATGTGTTTGAATGCAACTGTCGCGTTTCAATAAAATAAGTTAAAGGGACTGGAGGCAATATAGAATAGGGATGGTGTCAGTTCAAATTATTTGGAATTAGTGGAATAACATCTATGGAGCGTAGAGCATTTGGGCGAATGCCAATATCACAGTTCAATAACACTTTAATATTGCTGGTGGTTAAATTAATACTTATAAGGGAGATCCTTTGGAAGCAACAAACACAACCAAGAGAATAAAGTAGCAGACTCGGTTCTACTTCAAGCCGTCTATGGTGGAATCGTTTTTCTTGCATACCGGACAAGGATATCCGCCATTTTACCGGGGCTAGATATTTCAATCTCACCCTAAGGTCGAGATAAAATTCACGCACGCCAACATCCAGTATGCAGGAAAACATGCAAAACGTTAATAGCTGGCGGCGTCAATGCACAACATTTCTCTGATATGCAAGAAAAAGAATCTATCATGGGTATTCGGTTCAGATGGAGAATTCCATCCCTCGGTATAAGTGTTTTAATCGGAACCTCGGCAGAGACTTGGTTCCGATAAAAACACTTATACCGAGGGATGGAATTCCCTATCTTCACCGGATACCCATGAAATATTTTTATAGTCCTAAAGGGCCAGTAACAACACTAATGTGGTAAGTCATAGTACATGTTACTTAAAGTTATAATCAACAAAGGTCAAGGTCACACTGCACCTACGTTTTTAAATAGGTTCGGTCCTGTAAGTTATACATAACATATGTCCATGAAATGGACTGTGAGAATACTCCTCCCATACATACATGTAATTATGTAGGTGAACATTTAATGTCACAATGTCATAAATCTCTCCTTGAAACCCCCCTCGGTCCTTTTAGTTCTTTATATGTTCATGTAATGGTCATTACACTGTCAATATGTCCCTTCTTTGCATATGTAGGCGAAAGTCCAATGTCACAGTATCATTTATCTTCTCCCTGAAAAAGTTTCGCCCTTAGAAAATAAATATTTGGGATTAGAGCTTAAGTTGGGACTTGCGATTTGTTCGTGAACATGGGGCCAGTTAGAACGTAACGTGCATGTACTCGAGGACATTACAACAAAACTCACTGAAAAAAACACATCAACGAGTATCTTGTTTCAAAATCAGTTGCGAATATACGTTATTTTATTTTCACTCATCAAATAATCTTTGTTTATTTTCAGTGAGCCGTTTTCAAGTCTTCTAGTATAGAATGTGTTTTGCCGTGTCAATCGAGCATATCAAGTCTTCTGCGCTCAGCACGAACAAATCGATTAACGCAGATCGATTAATACGATTAAAACATAAACGTATAAGAATCCATTTTTCTTACCTTGAACGTATGTAGAACTTTCGTCCAGTTCATTTTTGCTCCTAATTCTTCTGTAAAATACATTACATTTTATTGTTTATTAAATAGGTATTAATCCTATAAATGAGCGTCCATAAAGTGTTATGGTCTTCAGTCTTAAGAAAATAAATTCAACTGAAAAGAACGCAATATTTGAAACCAATTAGTATAAAATTCAATCAAAGAAGGTGTTAAACTTATATTGCTTATTAATGCTGCCTAGTTTGTTAGAGAATATAACCTGGCGGCGATTTCTTTATTTACACTGCCCCGTTTTATTGGGATGACAATTGGATAATGGTGAAGTTTTGTGCACCCTAGAACCTGGTTTAAACCCCTCCACCAACGTGTAGTTTTTTTGCCATTGGCCGTTTCATGGCGATACCCTTACGTTAACTCTTTGTTGTTTGTGGTGTCACATGCTTTGCGTGTCAATTACGTGGTCCCGCCTTAATTTCATTACGTGGTCCCGCCTTAATTCCATTACGTGGTCCCGCCTTAATTGCATTACGTGGTCCCGCCTTAATTCCATTACGTCGTCCCGCCTTAATTTCATTACGTGGTCCCGCCTTCATTTCATTACGTGGTCCCGCCTTAATTCCATTGCGTGGTCCCGCCTTAATTCCATTACGTGGTCCCGCCTTAATTTCATTACGTGGTCCCGCCTTAATTCCATTACGTGGCCCCACCTTAATTTCATTACGAGGTCCCGCCTTAATTCCATTACGTGGTCCCGCCTTAATTTCATTACGTGGTCCCGCATTAATTCCATTACGTGGTCCCGCCTTAATTCCATTACGTGGCCCCTCCTTAATTCCATTAAGCGATGAGAGAGCTTGTATTAGCAGTTTTATAACGGATATTTTGACAATAAAACACGTTTAAAACATATTTTACAGAACAAATGCGATAACAAATTTAAAACTACCTATTAAATGTTTTAATTTTACAATATGTAAACTGTTTAAGCCGAAGTTAAGGATTTATTTCATACACCAGCCACCACGATTTCAATTCTTGGAGAAGGGGTTGGATGGGGTATGAAAGTTAATACTACTCGGACTACGTAATATGTTTTGTATGCGTTGTTGTGGCTGAATGTGTTCTGAGAATGCTAAATTTCCTGCTGGACTTATATACCAATTTTAACAGGTATGTTAATTCTTTGGATAAAACGCATAATCAGTGCTATGTCTTTCTCCTTGTGCGATGACCGGATAGATTGTGGTCCCTATGATGACGTATTCCTTAAAGACAGAATGTGCCTACTAACACATAAACTGAAACAGTTGACGAAGCACTCGGACGCGTTACAACTTAGAGAATTACGCTAACAAATAAACTGAATAAAATTAAACTGTACACTCTATGCCGAATAAATATATGTGTACTGATTACGCTGTATCCCCTACACGCTGCGCCGACTCTAAGCAGAACACGGGAAGTGTGCAGACTCAATTGGTTTATTTATAGCACGGGTAATGTTTATGTAAACACAAGAGTTAAAAAGTCAGCGTGCCTTTTTAACGAAAGGTAGGCTTCTTATCAGATGTTTCTATTGACGACTGGGTACATCAGGTGATTTAATGCAAATTTGGCGGCAATATTATACACACATACTTGACACAAAGTCTCTATCATCTCCGTTAAGGTTAAACAATAAGCATATTCTGACTTTAAACCTGAAAAGGCGGTACAGTTTGATTTTTGTCTATAATCTTGTATTTTATTTCCCTAAATGGTTTATTATACTGTTGTTCTGGCTCCTGCCAATTCATTGATAATTTGCTTTGTGGCTTTCTAGGCTTTTGAAACTTGTTTATATTCATATATGTGCTCTATTGATTATTAATGCTGCATGGTATATTTCTTTACATCTTTTTGGAATGACATTAGTGTAAGTGAGAGGTTTTGTGGATCCTAGCTCCTGGTTTAAACTCCCAGCGGCCATTTTCCCACTGACTGAAAAGCCATAAATCCTTCAAAAACCTTGACTATTATTTTTGCTAATAATTGTTTTGTGTGTTTGGTTTTGATGCTTGATTTTGCTAACAATGGACCTAGAATGCTCCATTTCTTGTTTGACTTAGATATCTACATTCTAACAACTTTAATTAAGTTGTTTGTGAAATTGTTATTGCCCCGAAGAAATACACTACCCACCGCTCCACATTGGAACAAACAAATCATAACATTATATATTAGCAGCTACATGTATGCTTCTTGCTTTATTATATTTTGTAAATTACATAATATCTGCATAAGTTACCGGAATATAGTTTTTCATATATTTTGAATAACAACAGCGTGTATTAATTTTTCAGAGGTGCATGGTAAGTAATAGATAGAGTATGGTTTCATTGAGTTGGTTCATTTAAACATCGAGATGGGCGTAGTCCATCGAGGTGTTTAAATTAACCAACGAGATGAAACCATACTCTATTTGTTTTGTAGCCTGTCCATTTCAGCTCTATTTCAGTTATTCTAACTGTTATTCTCACTGTTATTATCACAGTTATTCTGACAGGTCTTATTTTCAATTAAACGATTTACACCTGTTTCTGATATGTGACCATGCTACAAAAACGAGATAATACGTGCGAGTGTGCTAGACCAACATTTGTTACGGTCGCCTGCCAATAAACATTATTCGGAATTTGTCTAAATGAGTTTTTCTTGTTGGTACATCATTATACGTCAACTGTACTATTGATAAAAAAAATTGCGGAATACTTAGTTGCAAGGGCCGAGCATTGAATCAATGTTTACAGGCTGATTGTACCTGCATTACCTGCTAACTGATAAAAGGCCAACTGAACTGAGTACATTGGTTTATTCGGCGCTATAACACTTTAAAAAACGTTAAAAAGCATACGAAAAACTGTATTGTTGGCCACAAGTAAGTAAGTCAGAAAGTAAATAGTTTATTATAGTGACATGTGCATAAAGTGACAAACAAGTACATATATAAAATGAAAGAGAACCCCGCCCATTGGGCCTATAAGTCATTATCAATGATAAATATTGATAAAATATAATTATATGGTTCACATGAAAATACAAAAGTTTATCAAATTAATGATGCTGTAATAAATCTGACGGTAAAGTGTATATTACACATTAAGCTTAGTATAAATAGAATTTCTCCTTCTAAAGAATGCTTTTATCAAATACTTTGAAACTTTTATAGAATAAGGAAATGTCATAAGTCCAGCAGGAAGAGTAGTATTCACAGAATACAGTCACTCCAAAAAGTATTACAATGCAAAGATGATTAAAAAATTACATCACAAACGCATTCAGTGAAAAAGCGCATCACAAACATCTAAGCCTTGGAACGGTCTGTGGCAAAAGGGATCACCGGTGACTTTAAACCGGTTAAAGGGTCACCAAACCTCACTCTTACCCTGTCAACATCCCTAAACAACAGGACAGTGTAAATAAAAATAATCTCCGCCGAGTTAACCCCTTACAGGATAGGTGTAATAAGAAAAAACACAGAATGTTCTAAGAAGAAACAAAGAAATGTTCATGTATATAATATATATAAAAAAACAAAAAAAACTACGAAGCTAAACTCATATCTAATCGATAACTTGTCTGCAGTCAGAGCATTCAAGAGGAAAACATTTGAGGGCACGACTAACGGAGTGAAGGACATACATCAAACGGTTCCCGCCTTAAATGATTTAGGAACACGATACTTAAATCTGCATTAGTGTTTCGAATTTTTGTAATGCCTGTATTTTTCAGACTTACCTGACGTATATAATCACTAAAAGAACGACTCCTACTACAAGTAGCGTCCCCAAGCTGCCTCCGATTCCGGCATACAGGACTGCCTCGTGACGATGAGTTAATGCCCGTGTTGTTCCTTAAGCAAGATTAAGCAAGTATATATTATTAAAAGTCTGTAATATGCAAACAAAACTCTTTATAATGATTTGCAAACAAATTTGCAAGCTATGTAGAAAAAGCTACGAGTTCTTAAAATAATCAAGAAAATTGTTTTGAGTGAATATAGGATTCATTTTCATCGAGAAGTGAGAAAACATATTTTAACGAGTGCTTTAGCACGAGTGAAAGAATTTGAGTTTTCTCACTTCGGGACAAACCAAACTATTAATTATCTAGATCTACTCACAACCTTGAAACTTTTGCAGACAAATAATAATGCGCCAAAGCTATGACGTCAATAACGTCAACAACGTAAACAACGTCAACAGTTGCATGACGTCATTTTGAGTGAAATTATATTGTGAAATATAAATAATGAAAATATAAGGTTTTATTCATAAAATCCACTATTTCACTGGAAAGTGTATAATAAATATATATGGAGATCATGTCTCTGACTTTGTGTGATTCCTTAGGCAAACTTATGCAACAGTATGTAGTACAATAAACTCACCAGTAGATTATATGGGTGTTGGATTGTATTCCTAAAGTAATTTATATGTGTAAGTGCATATTTTGAAGTTGAAGGATATTAATTATGAATGATTGCAAACACTGATTGTCTCAACATCCTAAACACGGCGCATAGTGTTCGATTAAAGTCAAACGGGCACAAATCAAAAGTCATTCATTTTAAAACCATGGATGCCTAGTCGTTTTACCATTGATGAGTTCGTTATAAATTATCCCGACCATACGGTGTCCTGTTAGGGCCATGTTACCATCGCATCTTACCATCGACCATCGCATCTTACCATCGACCATCGACTCATCAATTCTCATGCTGATCAAGATCTCACGATTACCGTAGAAAAAAGTCTAGGTCGATGGTCGATGGTAAGATGCGATGGTCGATGGTAAGATACGATGGTAAGATGCGATGGTCGATGGTAGGATGCGATGGTCGATGGTCCATCGCATCTTACCATCGACCATCGCATCTTACCATCGACCATCGACCATCGACTTATCAATTCTCATGCTGATCAAGATCTCACGATTACCGTAGAAAAATGTCTAGGTCGATGGTCGATGGTAAGATGCGATGGTCGATGGTAAGATGCGATGGTAAGATGCGATGGTCGATGGTAAGATGTGATGGTCGATGGTAAGATGCGATGGTAAGATGCGAGCGATGGTAAGATGCGATGGTCGATGGTAAGATGCGATGGTCGATGGTAAGATGCGATGGTCCATCGCATCTTACCATCGACCATCGCATCTTACAATCGGCCATCGCATGGTAAGATGCGATGATAACATGGCCCTAACAGGACACCGTACGACCACATGTTATTTTAGTAAGATTACGATGTTTTCTTCAGCAGGATAACATCATTTGTAACTATAGCTGAGTATGGAAAGGCGTTAGTCTGATGGAATAACGTCAGGTCGGGATACTTTCTCAGGAACGGTAAAACTGCTGGACATACCCGGTAATAAAATGTCTACCCGTGTAAATGTCATAGCCCAATATGCACCTTGTTAAGGAATTTTGAGAAAATCAGTGTATGCAATTGCGAATATTCTTCAATTTTAAAATATGCGCTCACTTTTATAAATTACATAAATTTCATAGCCATAAGTTATGCATATTAAATGTATATCAACAACTGCCTTGCTTGTCTTCCAGTATGTTTTTGTACACAAATAAGGTATAGCAGCAATTAAATACATGTTTCGTTATATAAATAAAGTTAATACTCTACCCTGATCACAGGTCCCAGTATATCCTGGGATGCATCCATTTAAGCAAGCACCGTTGTCCCAGTCACACGCCATGTCCAGACAGTTATCGCTACAATGCTTATTGCAGTTTGTCCCGTAATAGCCATTTGTGCAGCCAAAACTACACGCACCGTCTGTTTGCCCACAAGAGCTTACACTCTGAAATCCGGAATATGGCTTACACTTAAACTGGCACATTTCCTCGCACTTAAGTCCGTGATAATTCCCTTTACATCCGTAATAACAGTTGCCTGAAAACATTTCACATTCATCGTTTAGACACCTATAGGGGCACACCTCAGAGCAGTGTGTCCCATGGTATCCAGCTTTACAATAATCGCACGTGTCGTTTGACGTGCACAATGCACATTCGTTTACGCAACTGTTATTGCAGTGAATCCCAAATGTTCCCGAAGCACACGTGTCGCATTTGCTTCCCGAAAATCCAGGTTTGCATGAACTACACTGACTATATGATGTACATGACTGACAATTTACCGGGCAATCTTCACTGCAGTTCGTTCCATATTTTCCGTCAAGACATCTGTCACAATCTCTACCAGCATATCCTGAATAACATTCTTGGCAGTCGTCAACAGCACTGCAAACTTTACAATTGGTTTGACAATCGCCACTGCAATCTTCTCCAAATCGTCCATCGATACAATGGTCACACTGTTCACCCGCCCATCCAGTGTTACAGGTACATGCACCATCCAACTGGTTACAGACGCCATGCACGCATCCAGCAGAGCAATTCAAACACAACTTCCCGAAAAACCCGGGATCGCAGGCGGTACAGTAGTTGTATGAGGAACAGGAGCTGCAATTAGGCCGACATGCATAGGTACAATTTACCAAATCATGTACACCTGTATCCTGATAACGGCCATTATAATATCCATCTTCACACTTGCTGCAGCGTACGGGATAACCTTGTTCGAATGAATATTTTAGACCTTTGCACGAGACACAATGTTCGGGGCAATCGTGCCAACATCGATCATCCCAGTGACCGGTTATACAGCCGTTATCACAGCTTTGTCCATCGTCTCCCTGAGTACATACACCATTTACACAACATGCACACGAATAGCACGATGTGTTTACCTGTTGCGCTGAAATACAATACATAATCACATGTCAGTGCCAATAGTAATATAACAGTGCTGAAACAGGCTACACCTTAGGATTGTCGGAGAAATGCAATACTGGTTCTACCCAGGAACATATGGGTGGTCTGCCTCCAACACGAAACCATTGCCCGGGATATGTGTTTAATGTGCTAATGTTTAAATGAAGTAAAACACCATTCAATTGATCAAAACACTTTAGTATATCTTGAAAGATTTTAGAAGATATAACGACGAGATATGCATAATAAAGCACGCCAGGACGCCGCCATGTTGTTTTTTTGTTTTATGACGTCCGATAACGTTACGTACAATAAGCACCGAGGGATTGCGCATTGATTTGCTTTATTGACCTGTGCCTAATTAAGCAAAATGTATTAAGTCATTATTTTATTAGGCAGAAAAGTGCATATCTGCATGATAAATAATAGCCTACCTAAATCGCAGTAAACTCCAACGTATCCCGGATTACACGTGCATCTTAAACTACCGCTACCTTTAGGCGTGCATACTCCATGAGTACATGTATCCGGCTCGCATTGTTGTCCTGAAAAATAGTCTACAAATCTGTAGTGTTATTACTTACTGGTCCTTTGGGATAATCAAGCCCAATTGTTGCAGTTTTAAAGCGGAATGCCGCTTAAGCCTGTTTATGTATTGACGTTCTTTTTGTTGTGTTGTGTGTGTTTGTGTGTGTGTTTTTTTTTTTTTTATTATTAAAACACAATGTAAATAAATAATATATCTATCATGTTGCATGACCATTGCGATAAATCATTGTACATTTTTATTGATCTTGCTATCACATATGTGCCTAATGTATTACGGACAAAATATGTCTCAGCACACATATATGACTAATGTAGTACGGACAAAATATACGGACAAAATACGTCTCAGCAGTGCAAAGGTCGGTGTTTAAGTGGCATTATGTTGGGAACATTGTCTCATATTAACAATGACTAAAGTGTAGGAATATACATTGTTTACCATTGTTTCTCCACCAATTAAATTTCATTGAGAAAGTCATAGAAACTACGTATTTTGTACAGGCTGTAAAAAGTCGCTCCTAACTACAAATCGGTACTGTTTTTACTTACTGGTCCTTTGGGATCATCAATCCCAATCTTTGTTGCTTTGGAGATCGCTGATCCTGATACTTGTATTTAGTTATCGGTGGTATATTTTCAATTGCTTTTGTTTTCTTACTTAATTTTCGATTCGGCGGTTCCACTACTCCGATCGATAAAAGCCTCTGGGTATTGTTTAACCATTCATAGGATATGTTGTCTGCTTTTTAATTTAGTGTTTTGGCTGTTACTTGTGATATGCAGGCTTCATAACGGCTGCTCCCAAATAAATTCCATTTTGTTTTTTTCGCTCTTCGGGGCATAGTATTTTGTTAGATACTGGGACCATACGCCACGCCGATGGACATGGGGGAGGAAATGTCCACCACCATATGCATGCCATCTTCGGGATGGTTAAAATTATGTACTATTGATTTTATGAATATTGAGTTCTGCTCAACCCGAGGCTAGAGGGCGTGAGCGGTAGCTAGAATATTTCACTACCGTTCATGAACAGTCTCAATCAAACCGAGACTGCAATATTTTGTATGTGTCGTGTTCGGCCGTTTCCAAAGGTCCATTATCATACTCTTTTAATTAAAGCAGATTGTGCTTAAACCAGTGCTAGGGGCCTTGAGAGGTGTTGCACCTTATAATACCTTTCATGAAAAGACTCAATTAAACCGAGCCTGCTACGATTGTTTTGTTTGTGTGTGTTGCTTTCTACGGATCTCCTTTTCAATATTTATATTAATAAATAAATTATGTTAATAAATATGATACTGACACGACAATCCACGCTTTGATATTAACGTTTTCATGTTTGAACAAGGTTTCATACAATATCCGTTGACGACAAAACTGCAAATGTTTACAAGTACATGCATATAACACACGTAATGTCTTGTGGACATGTACTATATGAAAAAAACAGTGTACATCATTTTTTTTAAATATATTTCTGAAGTACTCACCCTGACTGAATAACAAATATCCAAGCAGGATTAAGACCTGGATCAAAAACATTTCATGTGACACAGCTGCTTACTGAAAACATACGACACAAATGACCGCCATTATGTAAATTAGTGAAGATTTAATTTGTTTATATACCTACAACCGACTGGAAATATGTATATACAGTTTTGTTGACAACTTCTGACAGGACAACTGACACATGAGGGGGCGTATCAAAGTTATATACTGAAACGACTCTGTATAGTGCATGTACAATATGCTGCTGTTAATCGAATGGACATGGCTACGTAAGACCTCTTCTTTCGAGAAAAAGAGACTAAAACAACACATAATACAGCAAATAGTATTCCTTCAAAGTTTCATCATTTACGCGTTTGGCTGAAGCTTGTGAGCAATGAGTAAACTTAAGATGCAACATTTCGCAAACTCTTTACATGCTGAAATGGCTCATTTTTTCAAAGAGGAAATTCACCATTTATGAATTTCTTGTTACAAAGTGTACAGTGATTAAACATCTACAACATCACCGTTGTGTCCTTTCTCTAACTAACTGCAACTTTGATTTTTTGCAAAACATTTTAGGATTTCTTTGGAATGTAATTGTATTGTCTAGCCATACTTTTGATACGTTTATTGCTTATTTACAACTCCCCGTTATTTAGTATGAAATTAAGGTAAGCGTGAGGATTGCTGCACCGTAAAATCTGGTTTAACTGCCTCCCCTCCCGCCCACCCCCAACCCAAGCCGCATGTTTGTTGTCAACTCTGTTATGCTTGTGTTGTGACATACTTGCTTCTATACTTAACGCCATTAAAAGTGCACGTTTTTTTATTTTGTGTTTATTTTTAATTAAAATGTCTCACAGATCGATTGCATAATTCCAATTTTACTTCTATAAATACATGCATTTGATCGGTCACCAGATTAATAGGGAATGTGGATAATTTCTAACATGTACATAATACTACTGCAATCGATCTTGGAAATAAACACAAAATAAAAAAACTTGCACTTTTAATGGCGTTAAGTATATTTATCCTTGCTTTATGTTTTTGTTCTGATTTTTATTGATTTTTTTCGATTAACTTCATTCTGTAAATGCTACATTTCGGGTTCGGTTTTTGTATCTGCTTGTATCTTTGCATGCATGTATCTTTTGTACTACAGGAATGAGTAATAGTTTTCTTTAATTAATATGTAAAATGTAAATATTGTTCTATCACACACACGTTGAATAAGGTGTTTGAACAAAATTAAATGTAGTCAGTATGTTAAGTATTTTCAGAGCATTCCTCGGATAACTGGATTTTCTTTGCAGCATACTTTCAACAAAGTCAGATAAAACTGAGTGTTACGGCGCATCAACACAAACAGGTTACACCGCGCCAACAAGAATACACATATTAGGCTTTCCCTTCATTAGCATTGATATGAAAAACGCATTGCACACTCTGTTGTAAAGATACCACTTCGAGAGCTCAGCGCAAAACCGTTCTATCACCTTCTTTATTCATATGTAGTTAGAATAGTTTTGCGCTGAGCCCTCGACTTGTTGAGCCACGATCATTGTTTTCTGCCATCACTCAAGTAGCACCAAGCAGCACCTGAAATAAGAAGTGGTTGTTGTCAGTTACCATGGTTACCACGTCTTTAATACATACTGATAAAAGTGATCATGTGGAAGCAACAAAGACAATTAAGAGAATAAAGTAGCAGAGTCAATTTTATTGAGTCTGTTCATGAGAGGTTATGTAAGAAACTCTCTGTGTTGTGTATTGTCCTGTTCATCGACTATTTAACTGGATCATTTGATTGACAGTGTTACTGCGTGAAAATACAGTGTGGAACTAGAGCGTCGTTGCATCTGGGTGCCGTTGTAAATATAGGAACATTTGTACATTCGAAATTTGGATGATATGACACAGCTGCTTATTTTATTCAGAAATAATGTCACGTCTACACTCTCTGGATAAATGGACTATTCTATGGACCAATTTATTTCACATAAAAAAAAAAAACTTGAGTAAAATTGTACAATTCTTTTTCGAATATAAAGTGCACAATTTCTGCTATATAAGTATTCCTTCTAATATTATTTTCACTTCAGTAGAGTTGATTTACTCTTCTTACTATATGGTTGACAATGCTCGTGCCTAAAATACGTATTTGGTTGAAAAATTCACTTAACCTTATCCCATCGATTTTGGATTTGTTTTCAAATATGGTCGACCAATAAATAGGCCTTAAGGATCTATCGCGAGCCTATTTTATTTAGAGAGTGTGTTGGGGGTGGGGACGAGAGTAAGTGAAATTTGTATAGGTAACTGTACCTACAATTGCATGAGGAAATGGTGTTATTCAATTTTGTATCAGATTATGAGTTCCTCCCAATACAGCTTCTGTATGAAGTCAACATATTAACACATAGAAGCAGGTTTTTTATTAGTTCTGTTTTGGTTTTATTTTTGTTCTAAAGCAATGAAATATCAAGAAACATTTGCATTTAGTACAGCTAACCGGTTAAATTTCTGTTTCTTCTTCATAAAATAATGTAGCAATGCTATTGAAAGGAAAAGCTTTACTCGGGGCTCAATTTATACACCTGAGCTTTCCATGCCTTTTCAATGACCATTTGACGTTGGGGAATATGTCCTTAAGCATGTCCGTATTAATACTACAGCCTCTCTACACACTGACTATTTTGACACGACCCCTTAAGAAAACATTGTTTAATCAGTTGTCACTTACACTGTCTGACATAAATAATGTAGTAGTTATAATATGCAGTATACACAACCTTAGTTGCCACATTCTAATACATGCACGATGTGAAGTTAATTATCCCTAAGTATGTTTACACGTTGGCTTTTCAATATGCTGAATTAAGAGTATATGCATACATTTACAAAGCTCTAACCTTATTACCTAATACGTTAAACTATTAAATAATATCTGTTGTTGTTTATTTCTAAGATATATGCATAGCTAATTATATACAAAAATCCGTCAACAACTGTCAAATAATGTGTTGGTTGAGATAATTTATCCATCAAGGTGTTAATAATTAAACCTTGTTGAATTATTCGCGAGCAGGGAGCCGGCGAATATACTATTTTCTTTTGTGATGCACTGTTTTTAGTAAATGTTCTGATATGATATATTAAAATTATATTTAAATAATAGTTCTTTAATCTGTATATGCATTCCGTACTATGTAGGTAACAGTTGTTCGTGCATAGCGTGTATGTGTTTGTCATTATATTAATTTCTCCAAAATGTATGTTTATAATACGGCGCCTTATTCCAGTGAATTTAACGGAGCGTGTAATGCACTCGATTTATTGACATTCGATTTGGTATAAAATGTACGATACACACTGAGTTAGTACCTTTAACATGTTTAAGGTATGTATGTAAAAATAAAGTTTCGTCATATAGGGAACATGCATCTAATTCCATCCTCATATGCCTGCAATATAGCAATCTTGAATAAATTGACATTGTGGCAACGCTAAAGACCACAACTCCGCTAAAGACCACATACATTTCCGCTAAAATCCACAAAAAAACGAACGCAAAAGTCCTCAAAATGGTCCGCTAAAGTCCGCACAAAATATTGTCTCTAAAGACCACAAACGTTTTCGCTAAAGACCACAACAATTTTCAATTAACTGTTTTATCATTTGTGAGAGATGTTTCAGCACGTTTTCATTAATATGTGCAAAACATGTTTGCGCCAGATGTAGTCTACGTGTATACATTATCAAAAAGTGTTGTAAATATTTGGCTGGAAGTATTATAGAGCATTTTGTAGTAAAAATGGTTACAAATGTGAAAACACGATTGGTTGTATATGACGATTGGTTGCATATGTAAACAAATATTTTGTGACAAGTGTAAAAAAAAAAAGTCACACATGTAAAAACACGATTGGTTGCATATGTAAACAAATATTTTGTGACAAAAGTAAAAAAAAAGTTTACAAATGTAAAAAGAAATTGAAAGTCACATAAGTAAAGAAGAACACAAATGTAATAACGACTTGCTTCAAATGAGGTTGTAGTTATAATATCGTTATCAGTTGATAATGAACAAAACCCAATAATGCAAGATTTTTTTTTACTGAACCTTCTTTAAAGTAAGAATATGTTATGGTTAGGTGCTAATGCACATTTGCTGTTCAGTCGAGTCACACATAAGCGTGTAAAAGGTAGAGAAGTGACAACCGTGGCCCAGTTTTTTCAGTATGTATTAGTATTGTGTTGAAATTTTAGCCAGAACACAGCAGATAGTAGCAACTGCAAGATCACCATGAATGGTGATTGGTCCTCTATCACAATGACACGGGACAGCACCTATTAAATAATTAATGAGACACTACCTGTATTTATAACATATTAAAGGGACTGCATGCCATCTGGAAGAAGCATAGACCAAGTGCAAATACGAATAAAACCACAATGTTTCATATTCACTGTACATATGCTCTAAACTTAAACCAATGTCCGCACGATTTAATTATTGTTAATTACCAAATTTATTTGGAGAATCTAGACCACTCGGCTAGTTTGTGATCATGTATAATCATTAATATGTTAAGGCTGATCGAAGTAGGATTTATTTGAATTATATGTGCCGCTGTTAGAAAATCCTTTTCAACTAATATGTATGATTTAGCAACAAAAACAAACTGAGTCGTCAAACATGTTCATAAACAATACATATAAACATACCCAAAGGTAGCCTGGGGCTTAACTTGATGCATATGCACATTAAATTTGTAACTGAAGCATACTAGGACGGTTTTATTTATTTGTTTGCATTTTGACGATCACAAATCACCCTTATAAATCGCTCATAGCCTCTTCAGGTTTTAAATACTGAGTATTACTGAATTTTTATGTAGAACATCGCTATTGTGTGAGTATTCTGTGAAGACGCATGTGTTATATTATTTTCTGTAACTTATTATGTATGGTTAATATAAACTATTTAATAAAAGGCAACCCTACAAAATGGCCGCCAAATATTCCATAAAGAATTAATGAAGCCCATAATTAATTGGTGTCATCAAAACTTGTTATTGTAAATACACTAAATTCAGACAATAAAATATGCAATATAATTTGGGTCATTTTTTTTCTTCAAAATGATCGCCATTTTCAAAATGGCCGCCAAAAATGCTTTCATTTTTTTTAGAAAGCAATCAAAATGTTGATGTGTTTTACCAAGGTTTTGTCTTGTTATATTTATATGTATGTATATTCTTCAATAAATGGTTGTTAGATACAACATTATACTTCAGGGGTTAGGGGTTTTACACATGTATGCATACTATGCCAACTCTGAGTCTAGTTTGTCTTAGTTGTCTTTAGTTGTCTTTAGCCTTAAGCATTTCTGAAGTGTGTTTAATATTTATTAGCGGCTTTTAGTAGGTAGGCCGCATGTTTTTCCAATTTTCAAAAAAATCAAAGTAGAATTTATTTCATTCGAATGATACATTGTTTTCATAAGATGTTCATTAAAAAAAATATTTTTTAAAAAATTGCAAAAAGTAAAAAAAAATAAAAAAGTAAAAAAAAAAAAAATTCTGCCCTCCCCTTGGGTCCTTTAACCCACTTGCGCTCTTTAGCGTGACCCTTGATTGTAATAAATCTAATATATTCATGAAGAGGACATGTGCACCTTTTTTTGACACTGTTCATGTGGGGGTCCGGACCAATGGTTTTCAAAGTATTTTTAGTTTAGAGTTCATCTTTTAGTGTTTTTTAGCAGACAAAAATCGAGGGAATGTCAAAACATGCGGCCTACCTACTTTTAGTTTATAATAACTCGTAAGTATACATCCAGTGACTTGGTAAACCACTATTAAAGGGACACACGACAATCTTAAACTGTTTATCAAGCATCCGAATTGATTAATCCAATATCAATTAGACTTTAAAACTTCTTGCATATACTGATTTTTTTAATTGTTTGTGGTTATTCTATTACAAGTTTTAATATATTATTGGTGCAATATATTCCCTAATGAACATTATGTAAAACTAATTTGCCTTGAACTATTTACATAATTATTGAAACTGATTTTAAAACATGCATAATTATGAAGTAGCAAAACTAACGGGACGCCGCAGGTTATAAAAAAATCAAGCTTGCCGTGTCTTCTAAACGTTTGGAGAAAAGATATCGCAAAGGATACTTAAACAATATTTCTCATCTCAGATTTATTGGAATTAGATTTAATTACGACCGTAAACTACATTTTTTGATTTAATTAACAAGACACTATCAGAAAACAAAATAAAAAAGAAATGTAATACATCATTCCTGCTTTGACACATCGTTTGCAACACACGTGTCTCTTTGACATCTACATTTAATAACTTCCCTGCAAACGCTGAGGCCTGTGGTAGTGTTACCGAGAATGGCTTCAACATATCGCTTTCAACCCAGTCGCCGGATGTAGGCATTTCACAGGTGGACCAAATGCCATGTCTCCAACTATGTCCAGTTAGAACCTGTTAAACAACTCGGCAGGTATGCTTGAAAAGAGCTACAGCAGATGGTGACATGGACTTGTTGTGTCTTGGAATCATTGAATGCAACATGAACATGCACTTTCTCTTGTCTTACATTTTCCAACACGCACAACTAGCTTGTGCAACCTCAGCAAAGTATTTCCAGATTTTCCATGCACAGGTTTAACCTCTTTCAGCAAATGAAGATATATCATTACATCCAGTATGTGTGAAAAGCAACTATTCGTATTGGTTTATATGAACTAATGAATAGGCAATACAGTGTGCAACGAAGAACCTAAGGTGATTCCTAGCTCGTAAAACTAACCCATAGCTTATCTAACTGTATTTACTGTACCATTATGTGTCTACTGTATATATCATAAGTTTAATGAAGTATTGTTAGGCATATGTCACATAAAACACGCGCATTGTATCGTATCATCTTAGTGAAATGATCGAGATCAGTCTCAGATTCTCGTTGTCTGATACAAGGCACATCTTCATCTCTGTTTTATTGAACGTGTTTTTAGTTTCTCTTTTACCGCAACCGATTGCTATGCCAGTTAACCAGACCTCTGACTTTGTTTTGCATGATGGCCGTCACCTACTAAACCTTCTGTAAGTGACATTCAACAACATGTAAAATAACTTACTAATCATACTTACTAATGTTTTGCAAGCATTAAAAAGGATTTTAAGGCAGCTCGTATAGTCTGATTAAAATCCACAAAGTTTTCCAAAGTTAGAAAAGGCTGGTGAGACATAATCCGCCGATAATCGGAACCTAATATGATACATATATATATGCGGGAAGAGAAATCAAGTTATAGAATCTGTTGTAAGTTGGTGACCAGGGAGGAAAGAAAACATGTTCTGCTTTTTCTGTTTAAAGACAGACTTGTTTATGTCATGTATAACCCATGTTACAAACGTGTCATGCAAAATCATTTACCTATTTGTTGAGCAATTTCTGTCACACGAGAGTCGTCTATGTATCGTAAGTCAAGTACCGGTACATCCTCAATATTGTCCTTGAATATATTTTCTTATTACTCTACCGTGTCACTCAAACTGTCTTACGAACACCTTTAACGTGTTCATGATGGTAAAGATCAGAGACCTTTCATAGGCAGCGCCTGATGAATTATTGCAATAACTGAAATTAACAGATAACCCAGACCATATCTGGTTCAGAGATCATCCAATGTGGAAGCTGCGATGTGTTTAGAGCACCTACTGCTCCTTCCTCTTCTTTCACAATCTTATATTTCTGCTTGTGAGCTAGTTCACTGGGTATTGTTGAGACAACACTAATTGAGTTTATCTCATACGGAGATGAATAATTTTAAGATTTAAAATGTATTTGAACAGTACTGCAATTGCGAACTTTTGAATATTGAGTTCTGCTTAACCCGGGGCTAGAGGGCGTGAGCGGTAGCTAGCATATTTCACTACCGCTCATGAACAGTCTCAATCAAACCGAGACTGCAATATTTCGTATGTGTCGTGCTCGGCCGTTCCTAAGGTCCATTGTCATACTCTTTTTTTTTGGTTTGTCTTTATGATCGTCATGTGCAATACTCACTGGTCTAAGGCCCCCTGCGAAACATGACCCTGGTCAACCATGGTCAACCGTGATCAAGCTCTGCAAACCATGGTTGAACCATGGTTGACAAAGGGCAACCATGCTTTTGATAACATTGAAATGCTAAAAGACCGTGGTCAACCATGGTTTAACGACATGACCATGGTCAAAGATTGTTGGACCTTGGTTGACCATGGTCACTCCAGGGTTGACCATGACCATTTTCAGTAGTGACATTTCACTAAAATTAATTGATTGAAATTTCAATGACATATCTTGCTACACATTTTTTATTTAGACAGACAGACAGACAGATAGATAGATGCTCACATAGTACATCATTATAATAACTCACCCTACTGAAAATACAGCTGGGATCCCAGGGGAAATAATCTAGATAATTAAAGCCTGGAAAAACTCAATTTTAAAGATTTTTCCATTGTAATTGGCAAATTTTGTTGTTTTATATCAAAAGACACCACAGGAACACTACTTTGATATGTGTTGCAAGTTTTTTGAAGATAAATTGATTGGTTTAGGAGTTTGGAAAGAAAAATGGATTATTCTACTCTAACACCTGAATGTGATTCTCACAAATAGAGCAAATAAAATGCAGCACATCTTTTGAATTTTTGCCAGGAAAATCCACCAACTGTAGAATTTGCTTGCACCTTTTAATGATTAAAAGTAAGTGTTTTGTGACTATACTTACATTACTCATTGTATCAAAACATCTTATACATATAATACTTGTATTTGAAAGCAGACATTTCTAAATGTAGACAGTGGAAACTGTATTTCAAAACCAAACCCCTATTGTCATATGTTTTCGCGGATTTGACCTTGTTTTTTTTGTTGTTGATAGAAAAATATGGTGTTCAGCACTGCAGATATTACTTCATTTCAGTATCATATGCAACATTTCACCAAGTATGATCAGGTCTTCTAAGTGATGTAGACTGAAGGTTATACATTTTTGAATTGTTCTTGAACTGTTGTATTGTTGGTGAAATTTCATTGAGATTTCACTGATATTAAAATTGACCAATTCTGCTGTAATTTCAACAAGATTTCACTGAAACTCACTTTTATTTTGCCCAATTCTTTCAGTGAAATTTCACTACAATTTCAGTAAAATTCCAGTATGACATTTCACCGAGATTTCACTGTTATTTTTCCCAATTCTTTCAGTAAATTTCACTGTTATTTCGCTGAAATTTCAGTGTACATTTTTACTGGGGCAACACTTAAAAAAATGGAATTGACCACTAAAATTGCTTCTGTGCAAGAAGTAGATGGTGCAATATTAATGCTATTTATCGTGTTGTATTAGATGTGTTGTATTAGATCAGAAAACCTTGTTTTTTGCTTAGTTATTATACCCTGGTCGAACATGGTTTATAACGATGGTCGACCATGGTTTATAACCATGGTGACCTTTCTTAACCATGACCTTCGTCGACCATGGTTTGACCTTGGTCGACCATGGTTTGTCACCTTGGTCGACCATGGTTTGTCACCTTGGTCAACCATGGTTACATTAACACCATGGTTGACCATGGTAGTTCCATTTAACAAAGATGGCAAACCATGGTCAATCACGGTTAAACCAAGATACAGACCATGGTAAACAATGGTTGACTATGGTTAAAGCATGGTTGACCGAGGTCCATCTCGCAGGGGCCTTGCCTTGCTCACTATTCAAATAACCGTAAGCGCGATTTACCATAAGTATGGTAATCACGTGATGAGCATTCCGCGATGCATGTGTTTATTTCAGAAAGGAATCCGCAGTGTCATAATTGCCACAAGAGCACTGGTCCATCTATAGTCTTCAAACAAGTCTCAGATTGTTTTAAGTGCATCCATTTTAAATACGAAGGTTTCAACGTAAAATGCCATTATGATCTTCACATTGGGTTACAGGCCAATTTCATTGTTTCTGCTCGGCAACTATATAGTTTAGACGCAGTTAACCCGTTAGAATAAAATGTCTTCGCGCTTAGGTTTTGTTTACTTGTTTTGTCTTGTAAATAAGGTTTACAATCTGCCCCCACTAGTATAGGGATGTTGCCTTTAGTATAGGTCAAAAATGGTGTTAACTTTAGTGCAGAAATTGTTACCTTTAGTGCAATTTATTTTATTAGCTTTAGTGTTTGCTGTTACTTTTAGTCCCAAAAGTGTTACCTTTAGTGCAGCCAGTTACCTTTAATGCAATTGTTACCTTTAGGGTTGCAACAAACGTATTTGCTGGTTGTAAAGAGCGCACCTAGTGCTGTAATGCTTCTTCCTGCCAAATATTGCATATTTACAAATATTGTGGATCATTTAGACATGCGAACAACATCTGGCGTAAATATGCTTTGCATAAATTAATGAAACATGCTGAAACACACAAATGAGAAAAGTATTAATTCAAAATTGTGTTTTTCGCTGAAATGATGTTGTGAAGTTTAGAGAAAACGTTTGCGGTCTTTAGCGACAATATTTATTGTAGACTTCAGCGGAAAAGTGTGTGGACTTTGGCGTTCGGTATTTTGTGGACATTAGCGGAAATGTGTGTGGACTATAGCGGAGTTGTGGACTTTAGCGGAAATTTGTGTGGACATCCGGGCCATTTTTAGCCGGTTACTCTCCCCCGAACATAAACATCTCAAACGGTGTCACCGCATATTGTGCAAGGAGGTGAATACTACCTATAGGCTTTTCTCAGATTATTCCCAGATAGACATTCAGTGCAGAAATATTTTAATTAACCCAAAAGTTAGCCCAGTAAATGTCCTAATTGAAATTACTTTTATTTAAAAAGAAAAAAAATTTGTGGTCACCAGAGGTGACATCCACACCATTTTGAATGTACATTTAAGGCTGCCGGTATCTTATGTCCCATTTGAGAAAACAAACTTTATATGGTATTTGTATGCATATTCCCTATACGCTGTTACATGTATGTGACCGCCGTGTAGTAAACTTGTGAATCGATCAAGCGTATGGCTCCTCAAATCGTACGTTGTTAATAAAACCGAAAACCAGTGGGTTGAAATCAGATCAATATTAAGGTCATTCTTGGCAAATACATGCAAGTTTATATAAGTCCTCGTCTTTGGTTTCTTTGATATTCTAATGTTTTTCCTGCGAGTATATTATTCTAGGTTATCATGTTTTCGCCCTAGCTCCAACACTTTCGTGCTTGATAAAGACTACGTAGTGCCATGATGAAGCAGCTAAATACACAAAGCTATTTTTAGAACACAGAATAACAGACTTAAAGTAAGTACAGTAAAGCTAATTGTACTAGTCTGGGATAGCCTAGATCATCTGCGACGCTTGCTTGTTTTCAAGACAAACGTCTAGAACAGTTCTTCTAAAAAATGTTTGACTTTTACCGAGATTCTGGTATCGTTTCTGATTGGCTGATACAGACGCACTCTCTAACCAGTATATACAGAACGGCAGAAAAACAATAAATAACCAATAAACAAAGAAGGAAACTTCATCATTATATGACGAACTAAATAAGTCAAAACTACTTTAATAAGATAATAATAAAACGGACACGTACTTCTGGTTTTAAATTTGTTTCTGCACACACGGTCAAGACGTTTATATTTGCGTCGAAGATGTTCAAGACCAGTCTGGATAAGTATCCTACTAGTCATAGATTATATTTATTTCTGGTTTGAAAATAATATTGGATGTACAGACTGGCTTAAGTATATTAAGTTAGTATTATATACCATATAAGATCAATTAAAAAATACTCAGAATATCATTCTAAATTATTCATATAGATTTATTTTGTCTCTATTGTAATCTCATTTTCAATGAGATAACAAGCCTAAAAACATAAAAGCTACTACAAAGCAATGACATGTCATCAACAATACCACCGACGAATGGATGCTTTGAAAAACCATGTTCAGTTGATACACAGATTCAAAGGGAGATAACTTCGAAACCAAATGCAGTTTACGCATGTACTGATTATCTCTAGTTGTAATTCGGATTGTGCTAGATTGTATAATACAACTTTGGTCTTATCAAGTAATATCCATACCCCGCTCTGTGGCCGTAGCGTTAACGACGTTGCGTTGTAAACCTTCGCATTTCACCGCTGCGGGTTTGAATCCCACTGTGATCTCGACTTATAAGTGAGGAAGTGTCGATTCTTACGAATGGCGGGAGGTGTACCGTACTGGTTCTACCCAGGAAATATGGGTGGTCTGCCTCCACCACAAAAAAAAAAATCGACCTTATATTACCTTACATTTGTTGACATACAAACCATACACCGCGTTTATCATATGACAGTTTACAATATAATCGGAGTGTAATTAAGAAATGATACGCAGCTTATCGGCGTTAATGAGGTTGACACGTTTAAGCGATGTGTGGTAAATGTTCCATTTACAAACATAAACAAATACAGTACAAATATCTTTATTCAGCAATTAAACATACATCACATGTTTATAGCCTACACAATTACATGAAAAGATGAACACTTATATATACTAAACAAATAAAAATACAATTACATTATATCAAATTTACTTAGAGCACATTCTTACGGACTGCGGGAGGTGTACAGTACTGGTTCTACCCAGGAAAATTGGGTGGTCTGCCTCCACCAAAAAAAAATCGACCATCATATATAACCTTACATGTGTTGAAAATGACGTAAAAGAATAGAATATAAATTTCGCTAAATGTACAACTGTACATTTTTGACTTTGATGTCATAAGCGAATCAAACTTGTGCTATATTTGGCCATCGGCAAAAAAAGGTTTAAGATATTTATGTCTTAATTCTCTTTAAATAGGACAAATAAGCAAAACGTGGTATTCGTTTTCAATACAATTCATATTTCAAAATAGACATTTTCTTTCATCCCTATGACTATGTTCATATCTTCCGCTTTCTATGGCGAGGTTATGCGAAGACAATCTAAAATTACAAAGAGCTATTCTAAAGTGTTTCTCCATATCAATATCTAAATAATGTTCCCAGTTTAGATCGTGCTTTTATCGACATTAATTAAAGGGACACTGTCCGTAAGTAAGCAGATATTGAGCATAACCAAATAACTGTCTGACTTTTATTCATTGTTTACATGAAAACATTAGGATAGACCCTAAGAAGTATGTAGGAATACATTCGTGAGTTTGAAAAAAAAAAGTTTTGATTATTAACTGTAAATAAAGTGGGACCCACAATATTTACCTTTTATGCGTTCACGTGACTTCCATAGCGCACTAGGTTTTCACCATAGTATGTATTGCGTAATATGTATAGCCCGCTTAGCTCAGTCGGGAGCGAGTTCCGACAACTTTACGCTCACGCACACTTAATTTTACTGCGAGTTTGGGCTGCGAGTTCAAACCCACGAAGTGGATTTGCTTTTTTGTGTACCGCGATTGAATTCCGTTAAACAATCTTGCTTTTAATTAGTAAATATTGAATAATGTTTAGTGTATAATGTTTGCGAACATAATTATTGGGTGTTTTTATAAGCTAAAAGTTTCGGACAGTGTCCCTTTAACAAGTTTGTTAGAATTATTTATATTTGCATACCAGCGTTGATATATGTCTAATATTCTTTGATGGACGACGTCAAAACGATGATAATTATTCTTATATTTAGATTAGTTTCATGTCATTATAGTACCAACAATACCGTGCTTTGCGAAGATGATAATGATTAAACAATGCGGGAGAGACCGTCAGTGTACTTCCAGACAATAGAATACTTATTTTCTATTAAAACACATTAGATATGTGCGCAGGGCTTTCGTTTGCCATTAAAAGGAAAATAAAAACATGACCTTTTTTTCAACAGAAACAATCGAATGTATGTTTATATAATTATATATATATCTATCTTTATTTCCAGTTTCCAATAGGCTTAAACGCCCGTAAGGATACAACATACGACATACAATTTCACAAAGCATGGCAACAGTGCAGTGTATGTATTGAGTAGCTTAGCAATTAGACGACAACATAGACCATCTTTCTCTTAATATACGGGTAGAAACTATTAATAGTCTCCACAACAAAACTGTCGATTAAATAGTTATAAAAATTCACGGGAACATTGTAGGTGCTGTTCCATTCGTTTATATTTAACTTTCCATACATGTCAAAGATGGCCGCCAAGGCTTAAACGTACACTATATAATACACGTGACTTTGTCCGGTTATCGGGTTAGTAATGTGTAATGGTGTTTTTTAAGATTTGTCTGTTGTATTCGTTAGATGGGTGAAGCTAAGTTTCTTAATTTGGGGTATCGCTTCTGGCGAGAGAGTGAGATATTTCAAGACGAAAACATTTATTCATAAGAAAATAAATGAAAATATATATTCATTGCAAAACACGACTAGATTGGTGTGATATTCTCTTCTGATGATGTGATAACGATAATTAATAATAAATCTGCGACTGCTACTGCTTCTGCTACTACTACTACTACTACCACAACTAATACCACCCTACTACCACCATCACAACAATGGCTCCTGATGGTGGTGATGATAATGATTTTGATGATAATAATGAAGATACAACATATACTGAAAGGAAAAAGAAACGCAGGGTGCCTATTTCCGCTATATATTGCATATACTGCACACTTACTACCATATATATTCCAAGGAAATCCCAAGATGTTTAGTAAAAAAATAAGTGCAGCTAGTTAGAGAAAGGACACAACTGTGATGTTGTAGACGTTTTAATCACAGTACGCGTTGTTACAAGAAATTCATGAATGTTGAAGTTCCTCTTTGAAAAATTGAGCCAATTCAGTACTGCATTTAATGTTAAGTGATTGCAACTTTTAAAGCCTAAGTTTGCTCACCTGCTTGAGCCAAATGCGCATTCTGACGATAATGAAACTTTAAATGGGTCACCATTGGTGTGTTCAGTGCTGTTTAAACCTTCTTTCTAAAAGGACAGGCCTAATGTCGCCCTGTACCATTCGATTATCAGTAGCATATTAAACATACAATATATAGCGGAAATACGCACCCTGCGTTTCTTTTTCCTTTCAGTATATGATGATGACGATGATGACGATGACGTTGATGATAATGATTATGAAGTCGATGATTATAATGATGACGACGATGACGATGACGTTGATGATGATGTCGGTGATTATGATGATGACGATGATAACGATGACGTTGATGATAATGATTATGAAGTCGATGATTATGATTATAATGCTGGATATGTTGAGTTTGTGCATGAGAGGTACTATGTCATATTCATGGATTCTGCTCAATGGCTCTTGTCCGACATCCAGAGCAATTAAGAAATGAAGCACGTATATGCTAATGTAAAGATGTATTGCATCAAAGTCATATAATTCAACCTATATTGATTATAAAAAGGGGAACATTACGTTCATTCGATTTATTGATAAAGTTAGACACATTAGTGCGAATGCACTTTTCAAACATGTAGCTTCCTCGAGCTCATACTAATTATACTACCGAACCAGATATCATTTAGTCTGTTGATTAAATCTTCTTTTAATTACTATAATATAACATGGCGCTGACATTTTGTGTGAACTGATTTTATATGCTTAATAACTCGGTCATGGTCAGAGAGCGGTCACAGTTGTCATTTGAATTGTGGGGACATGATGTGGCATTCTAGGATGGCTGTTTTTAGGGACAAGTACTTCACGATAAAAGGTTAATGTTATTTACTTAAACTTCATAGATACCTCATCTGTTTTAATTATGGTTCAAGGAAGTTTCAGTCTTTATTTTGTGGACGAGTCTGCCATTTTTAAGGCCACGTCATATTTGCGTGCATGGATAAAATGTGTATAAATATACAGACTTAAACGTTGTCGGGGAGAGCCTTGTCTGTTAGAGCCATACACTAGAGAGCCATGTCTGGCCGAAAAAAACGTGGTCATTTGCACCGGTGAGTTTATCAATGCATTATCCCACAACGACGCAGTATATAAAAGCACATACATAGAAACATCTCAGGGTGTATCCAGTATTGTACTGAACATCTAAAGCAGTTGCAGCCAAAACGGGAACACATCTAGGGTGCAACCAGAAAACCCGAGGGACGGATGTGCCTGCACCAACCTCCCCTTTCAGGGTTTCAGAAGGTGCAGAGATGGGGTCCCACAATAACAATCTGTTACGACAGTATTACAACTGTTTACTCAAAGTCAAACGATGTCGATCAATAGTCAATCCCAAATAACGATTAGTGGGCATACCTGACTATATAGCACGATTTGAAATAAAAATCGTAAACCAGTTACAACTTCAAGATAATACATATTTTAAATACTGTCAACTGACGTTAAAATGTACAATCAAAAGGTAAAATTGGTCTCATTTTAAAGCATTCGTATTTATGATTTATGTCAACTGACGTTGAATTGTACATTCAAAAAATAAAATGTTAAAGCATTTGTTATCTTATGTTGGGTTTAAGGAAGTCTGGCTTGACCACAGTGTTGGTATCATTAAATGTTATGTTTAGGTTTTACTTGAAATTGCTTGTCTTTCTTAAAATAATCAAGTTGTATCGATTAACGCATAACAGAGGCCAGTAATTACCTCTCCTAATTTTTACTTAAAGAATATTTATTTTCAAGAATTGAGTGTGCTAATGTTGCTTTATATCACATTGTTGACATTTTGCAAGGATATTATTTATTTTCAAGAATTGAGCGTGCTAATGTCGCTTTATATCACATTGTTGACATTTTGAAAGGATATTATTTATTTTTAAGAATTGAGCGTGCTAATGTTGCTTTATATTACATTGTTGACATTTTGCAAGGATATTATTTATTTTCAAGAATTGAGCGTGATAATGTTGCTTTATATCACATTGTTGACATTTTGCAAGGATATTAATTTTTCAAGAATTGAGCGTGCTAATGTTGCTTTATATCACATTGTTGACATTTTGCAAGGATATTATTTATTTTTAAGAATTGAGTGTGCTAATGTTGCTTTATATCACATTGTTGACATTTAGCAAGGATATTATTTATTTTCAAGAATTGAGCGTGCTAATGTTGCTTTATATCACATTGTTGACATTTTGCAAGGATATTATTTATTTTCAAGAATTGAGCGTGCTAATGTTGCTTTATATCTCATTGTTGACATTTTGCAAGGATATTATTTATTTTCAAGAATTGAGCGTGATAATGTTGCTTTATATCACATTGTTGACATTTTGCAAGGATATTATTTATTTTCAAGAATTGAGCGTGCTAATGTTGCTTTATATCACATTGTTGACATTTTGCAAGGATATTATTTATTTTCAAGAATTGAGCGTGCTAATGTTGCTTTATATCACATTGTTGACATTTTGCAAGGATAGTATTTATTTTTAAGAATTGAGCGTGCTGATGTTGCTTTATATCACATTGTTGACATTTTGCAAGGATATTATTTATTTTCAAGGATTGAGCCTGCTAATGTTGCTTTATATCACATTGTTGACATTTTGCAAAGATATTATTTTTTTTCAAGAATTGAGCGTGCTAATGTTGCTTTATATCACATTGTTGACATTTTGCAAGGATAGTATTTATTTTCAAGGATTGAGCCTGCTAATGTTGCTTTATATCACATTGTTGACATTTTGCAAGGATATTATTTATTTTCAAGAATTGAGCGTGCTGATGTTGCTTTATATCACATTGTTGGCATTTTGCAAGGATATTATTTATTTTCAAGGATTGAGCCTGCTAATGTTGCTTTATATCACATTGTTGACATTTTGCAATGATATTATTTATTTTCAAGAATTGAGCGTGCTAATGTTGCTTTATATCACATTGTTGACATTTTGCAAGCATTAGTGTTTACCCTATTTCCAAATACTTGCACCATTCATTCATGAAGATTTTTCTACACGGAGTCTTCGTGGTGAAGTGCGTGACCTATACAGAGACTATCGATAAAACCTATGGCAAACGCTTAGTCGGTTAGAGTTTAGGCTATGAAGAGAAATCTTCTTCATTATGAAACCGAAAGGGAGGGAGCGTAGCGACCGACCATGGTTTCGTAATGGTGAAAACGCAACGGTATTGTTTGAATTTCTAGAGAGAAGCAGAGCAAATCGTATGGAACTGTTTATCGCCATATGTTAACCTTTGGGACAAAGAGACTTGTGTACAAACGTAAAATAAAATATTGATTTGAACAAAAAACAACAACAGCGGACTAAAAACAATCGAAAATCAAAAACGTTGAGTTTTTAAATGTACTGAGTACATTTTGCTGTAACTATTATAATGTATATAGTTCACAAGACGTAGCAATTATTGTAATCATATGTACCACTATACATATTTAGTTGCATGGAGTAAAACAAATAAGTCTTTTTAAATAAGTCTACATTTTTAATTACTAAAAATGCTAGGTACAAATTATACGTAACTCTAGACCATAGCTCGACCAAGACTGCCCACGGCTCTCTTCATGCAGCCTCATTCTGATAACCACCAATGACAGGCTTAACCTATGATGTAAACATCTATTTATATATTTAGCTTAATAATGGCTCACCATATCATACGAGTTAAACATGATAGATATTTAATAGTGCCAGATAGCATAGTGTTACATTCGAACCCATGCAATAAGAAATATTTTTATTTACTAAAAAGATTTCTCAAATACAAGTTAATCAAGTAATTTATAATGCAATTTCCGCAATAAGAAATAATAAAGGCATTATTCCTGTGTACTAATTGTCGCTTATAATTATTCAAACCGTTAGTAAGTTCTAAAACACAGGTATAGTCAAATAATGTTTCTGTGCGCTAAAGTTCACTAGTAGTTAATTGTAACACAAACACATTGATTGTAATCACTACGGCACAGAGATTTTCTTCATCTGTAATGACCTCCGTCATACGTTGTTATCCGTGTCGAAAGGTATAATTGGTAAAATCCATTAAGTAGCAGTCATCCATCCAAGGTAAGTCGTTGATAAAACGCTAGCCAGTGCACAAGGCATAATGTTTCATCTGCAAGTCCTTAGTGATAAGGGTAACAGTTTCTGTAGTTCATTTAAATTCGATAAACGTTCGATTGCCTTTAATCCCGAGTAATCCCAGAATATACCGACATTGGAACAGGCTTCGTTATGTACTGTTATTGCTATCGTTTTCATCGGGACGCCAATTAACCGACACTATCTCTCTTCAATTTCCAACAATCATTTACACTTTGAATAATATGTTGATTATACGTACTAACTGATATCGACTCCATGCATATAATAGTGTTAATACGAACAGTTCAACAAGTCCAACACTTATAAGTACCGTTATTATAAATAACGTCCTCTGATTCTTTCAAAGTACTAGATAGGTTGTTATGCAAAATATGTTAACCAATACTTGTACATTTCAAATATGAGTTATTTACAAATGATGAGTACTCATAACATTTCATAGTTACTGCACAGCTGCAACAGTTCTTCAGTATCAATGTTTGTATATTCTGTTTATCGTGGCAATACATAGGTACCATATTTCTTCGTCTTCATCAGTTCTGGGTGTGTGTGTACAGAACTTAAGTATAGTCGGTGCAGAAGGAATATGACCTCTGTCATTCATTTCTCGAACTTCGATAGTTGCCGACACCAACTCTTCATTGCCGTCACCATTCTGTTGCTTTGTTGGTTTAAAAGAAATATAAAAATATCGGACAGGGAAAGTAGCATTCAAGGAGGACTGTCAACCACAAAACACAGACACAAACACGCAAACAGACAAACAAGAAGGCAAAAGCAATAATAAATTCAAACGACATCACAAACACAAAAGGGTTGACAATAGGGCTACCGCCTTGGAACGGTCAGTGGCAAAGTAGGCCGCTGGGGGTTTAAATCGGTTCTAGGGTGCACCAAACCTCGACCTTACCCTACTGTCATCCCATTAAAACAGGACAGTGTAAATAAAGAAATCCCCGCCATGATCTAATCTCTATCCAACAAGGCAGCATCAATAGGCAATAAAAGTAAAACACAAATATCCTCGTGTAAATATAATACAAAACAACAATAGCCTAGAAAGCCACACTGAAGGTACTCACTGACTTGGCAGAAGCAGAGCAGTAAGAGAATAAACCATTGAGGGCACGACAAGAAAGATCATACCCGCACAAACATTCTGGCACACATTTCTTTCTAAAATTTACCCCTTTTTGACTTTTTAGGAAACAAATGCAAGATAGAACAACCACCAATGTCAGTAGACACACAACCACATATGCCCATATTGGCCGTTGATCTGTTTGTGTTTCGTTTATCTGCTTCAGATTATAAATTCATGAATTAAATGGTCAAGCGGCATCCCTTTAATTTATTTTAACTGTGGGAGGAAGTCAATTTGTGACAAGTTTGGAAATTCTTTGCGCAAAGGTTCCCAGATAACTGATTGAGAAAATTCTACATTCTTAAGTAAATTCAAATTTGCTTGTAATTGTACATGGCTCTGAACTTCATGTGGTGCTATAAGTGAAAGGTATTTATTTGTATAAGTGCATTTATTTTGGAGCGATAAGACATCAAGAGGTAATTTGGTAGTAATTGTACCAACATTTTTATCTTCGCATACTAATGAGAAAGTAAGATTGGCATTAGAGACGATAACATAACTTTGGCGAAATAGCCAAATTTAGTAGTGGAGATTGTACGTGCGCAGAATCGCTTTGCAGTGAATGGATTTAAGTGTGAATTGATTTAAGTGAAACATATTCAAAATACATGATTTTGCCATATTTACAGGAAATATTGGACTAGTAACAGAACATCATTTAAGTGCAGGTTTACTACATCTCTTTAATTCGTCATTTGTAAGTAGTATATATCTGTTTCGCCCTTTATCAATCATAAAGCCGTCAGCTTCAATGTCATAACTCGCAAGTAACCCAGTTGTCATTTCTACGTCATTGAACTGTTCAGCCTGCATTGGTACAGGGATAAATTTTGCCAGATAAACCTCATATTGATTATCAATTCGTAATGTAGGAATTGCTAAAATAATAATTATTTTCCCGTCTTCAAACGTCTCCCCGCGCTTACAATCAGTACTGTTATTCATTCGATCTTTGGAGATAGCTGAGTCCGATATTTATATTTAATTATCGGTGGTACTTTTTCAATTTTTTATTTTTTTATTTTCTTACTTAATTTTCGATTCAGTGGTTCCACTACTCCGGCCGATTATAGACTCTGGGTATTGTTTGACCACTTATAGGATATGTTGTCTGAATTTTAATTTAGTCTTTTGACTGTTACTTGTGATATGCAGGCTTCATAACCGCTGCTCCCAACTAAATTCCATTATGTTTATTTCGCTCTTCGGGGCATAGATTTTTTTTTAGATACTGATAGATAAATCTCCATGTCCACCGCCATATGCATGCCATCTTCGGGATGGTTAACATTTTGTAATATTGATTTTATTAATATTGAGTTCTGCTCAACCCGGGGCTAGAGGGCGTGAGCGGTAGCTAGCATATTTCACAACCGCTCATGAACAGTCTCAATCAAACCGAGACTGCAATATTTCGTATGTGTCTTTTACGGCCGTTTCCAAAGGTCCATTATCATACTCTTTTTCAAATACATTTGTGCTAGTTAGATATTTATAAAATTGCGAAAGATCGAGTTCAGGATCTCCTATCAAAGTTAACATTGGAGATAATTGTGATTTAATTAGTAACAAAAGCAACTTTAATTTTCTAGGACTCACTATACTTGTCGAAACTTTCCCGAGACACAGAAAGTCTATTTGTGATCTTAATTGTTCCTGATAAAACATAGCATTCTGAAGTAGAAGTTTTATCTCGGCTATTATCAAATCCAATTTAACGAACATTTCCATGAATACTTTGTTTCATTTAGTTGTTTTTGCATTTCGCCAGTAATTTGATTCAAGTTACTATCTAACCTATGCATGCTACCAATTCAAGGTATAATTCATTGCCTATTTTTCTCGAATATGAACCTTAGATTCGTTAATTATGGACATACTTTGATCGACAACATGAATTATTCGTTTTGATTTCTGGCCAAGTCCGAAACTTGACTTCTTATAACTTTCAGATCGGATTCGGACACTAACCCAAAGAGCCAAGAGGTAGCTTCACCAACACATGGAAGAAGTGACCTTCTTGTCCGTGTATTCATTTCATATATCTGCAAAATGCCATTCAGTTATAGCAATTCTAGTATCATTTAAATAATGAATTTCTTTTGATAATGCTTCAAAAGAGTGTTTATATTCTGCTAGTTCTGTGGTATCATACTCCCCAAAAATGACATTTGATCGATGTTTGCTCTATTTATATCAATGATAATTTTCTCAAGGAATTGATCAAATGAGTATAAATCAATTACTAACGATGCCAGCCATTTTTCACGTGTGGTTGTAATATCATTTGTTTTAAAAAGCACAACACTTGTCTTTTATAATTACACAATTAACTGTTAAGATTAGTGCCAAAACGCTTGTTAAGGTGACGCAATTCATTATGTCAATTATCTGATCAGCTTCAGTCCTGCCCAGATGTGTACTCCAAAACGTTCAGTCACATATATCGTTCAATGTCCATCACGAAACCACGAAATGTTCACTATTACATAATTCGAATTCATCACAATGCACGAAATGTCCACAACAACCTAGTACGATATCCTGGTCTGTCGCGGCACCAAATCAAAATATGTACCACTATACATATGTAGTTGCATGGAGTAAAACAAATAAGTCTGTTTAAATAAGGCTACATTTTTAATTACTAAAAATGCTACGTACAAATTATACGTCTACTCTAGACCATAATACTGCTCACGGCTATCTTCATGCAGCCGCATTCTGATAGGCAGCCTCATTCTGATAACCACCAATGACAGGCTTAACCTATGATGTACACATCTATTTAGCTTAATAATGGCACACCATATCATGCGAGTTAAACATGATAGATATTTAATAGTGCCAGATAGCATAGTGTTACACATATACTTAATTCAAATGCAGTTAAGCAGAGGTTTTACATCTTATAATTACCTCTCATAAACAGATTCAATCAAACCGAGTTTGCTATGTTTCTCTCTTGTTTGTGTTCGTTGCTTCCAAGGGATCACTTTTTCAATATTTATTGACATTCAAACTAGCGTTTGTTTAGTGCTGTGTGGCAGCCTTAAACAGTCGCCCAGACTACAAATCAGTAGTTTATTATTTACTGGTCCTTTGGGATCATCAAGCCCATTATGTGTTGTTTTAAAGAAGACTGGTGCTAGGAGGTTTGGGAGGTGTTGCATCTTAAAACGCCGGAGTAGGTATGTACAATTTAGCATTTCCTGATATGCAAGAGCATTATGAGTACAGACAAGACCCTGGTATGCCTAGGATTTTTTTTATTTTTTTATTTATTGACATTTGAAATATTGCTAAAATTGCTTTTTTAGCATGTTTTGAGGGATGGGGTAATCTTAAAGAAATGGGACTAAAATGGTACAGAAAATGTTTTTTGATACTTTTATTTGGTATGGAAACATGGGTTATTTTATTGTCTTCTAAGAAATGTATGACACAATGATGATGTGATTTATTTTTTTCTCAAGGATTCAGGCTAAGGGCTTGCCATGGGTTTGATGATTGAGAAATGTACATTAAACTGTACAAAAATAGCAGGTTCCTAGGCAATACACCAGCTTTACAAAAAATAATGACCTTAGTTTCTTTTAATTTCCAACGTATGCAGGAATCGCTTAAAATATCAAAACCTTTCTACAATCCATTTGCAGTTTCAGAAAAAACAACTATATCATCAGTATAAAGTAATATAAAAAGCTTCATTGTAATTATGTTCTATCCTTCAAAACCCTGCAACAGAAAATCTTCTTCCAGGTCGTTTAAAAACATTGAGAATACAAATGGAGACATACCAAGTGTACAAGTAAACTCATCACCTAAACACAATTATTATGGTTTACCCTTGATTTGATTGAATTGTACATTGATTTTAAGATATCAAATATTTTCCTCTAATCCTTAGTTTTATTGACATCTCTGCTGATACTTGAAAATCGTTTAGCTGCAAACTATCCGTTAACCTCTACCTAGCAATATAACCAGCATAAATTATACTGAGAAAAATAAATTTAGCACATAGAATGCTTGTCAATTCCATAGACGAGATACAAAGGCGTGTATGTTTGGAGATTTGGTATGTTTTTGTTTGAGAATAACATTCTTTTTTAATCACATTTTAGCGTTTTTTATACAATGACATAATGGGCAATTCTTGTCCATGCCAAATAATAAATGTTTTCAAAGCAATACGTTTGTATAAATAATTTGTTTTTAATATATGGGCGGTAATTCCGATACCAAGGCTTAGCAAATAATAAAACAACACACTGTTCGAAAGTCTCATCCTTACCTGGCATGGCTAAGGGCTTCAACCAAATATATAAATGTTTATAAGTTTAATCAATGTCCCTAAAAAGTCGTGCTAAACTTTTGTTGTTCAGTATATCTTTATCTCATTTGATTTATTGATTTATAAAGAAGGCTTCAGAAATACAAAGCAAATGCAAATTAACAGTAGCTTGAAGAACGGTGTTATGAAACATGTTATCAACTTGAATATACCGCCAAAGAATGGTGTAAAACGATTACCTGAAGAGATAGTCTTCACAGAATTTGTGTTCGATTTTGACGATCGTACTTGTCATAGTGTCCACTGTTTACGTATCAGGTAGGTAGTGTTTTGTTTCTTTAGTAATTAGAACAATTTAACAAGTACTTTTTTAAAATTTAATTTTATCTCATTATTAACAAATAAGCACTAATAACAAATAAACATTACTAACAAATAAACACTACGAACAAATAAACGCTGAGTCTAGTAAACAATAAACGTTACTAACAAATAAACATTACTAGCAAATAAACATTACTAACAAAAAAACATCATTACAATTTACTAAAAGATAAACATTAGCAAAAAAAAAACGTTACTAAACAAGAGAGAGCTTGCAATTGTCATGATAATATTTTATGAAATGACACAAACTATTAAGCCGGCAAGTGTCTGTCTTTATGTCTGTACGTCCGTCCGTCCGTCCGTCCAATCTCTGTCTATATATATATATCGAGTATTGTGAGCAGGCTGTTCCCAGTGCGTGTTTCGCTGATTAAAGGTGAATGGCCACCCATTTTGTAGTATTATCAATTAACAAATGTAACTCTTAAACATCATATGGACATTTCTTGATAGTCCAGGAGAGAAACATATATTTAAAACCGCTACTAAGTTGTATGTAAAAATAAGTATTATTGCATGACGTAGATACTACTTTTACCACTGCGTGACTGCACAGGGAAATGAGGTAAATCAGAATTATATAGCTGCACAACTATTGTCAGATAATTGATAAATACATTTACCTCTGGATTAATTTACATGTTCAAAGTTTTCTACGTCATCAAATAAAATCATGTTCTCGCTTTTCACAGATATTGCAATGTGTGAATTGTAAATACCTATTGTTGTCTGTTGATTTTGATTTAAATAAACATAAATAATTCATGAAACAAAACATGGCCGGAACACTTTAACACCGAAATTCAGCGAGATATGTAACGTGCACATGGTACACGGAACAGACGGCATTACATCCTCCCGAAAAGAAATCTCTCGAACGAGAGGCATATATGCTAACCGCAACTATATATGGATTGTCGTGCATTTTATCACATACTTCCCTTTTAAATACGTTGTTTTTGAATATACGATACGACATAGACCTAGCTAGTCATATCAGTCAGGATTTAGTTATCGCGCAATAAAGCTTTATCAAACGCGCGAAAGAAAGGGTAAAACAAATTTCATATCACGGAAATAACCGAATGTTCTTTATGACGCTTTCAGCGGAGTGATATGGAAATTATTGATTAGTTACGACTGTATAAGATTGTCTCGCGTGCATTGTTTGCCGTCTGCATTACATCCTGTTTTCGCTCCAGATTATTGGTTCTATATCTACATCTAGACATATGTACGTTGAACTGTCATCTTTGACCATAAGTCAACTGAAATGACTTCACTAGTCATGCCAAGATGATGAAATAAAAGGGATGATAGATAGAAGTAAAATAAAAAATAAATAAGGCATAATACACGGACCATAAAGAGAGTTTACAATTTGTTATAAAAAAATCAATGATACAGAACTATTCGTTGATGAAATAACCACTTGGGACCATTCATCAGCGTTACAAGTAAGTTAGCTGAAGTTGACAATTCAACAAAGTTATTTGCTGAAGTATATGATAAATAGAATAAAAAGAAATGTTTATTTTCATATCCCTCGACCCTGATATAGGGTGTGATATGAAAATACGCATTTATTATTCTCTCTGTATTACGGTTTTTGCCCTAAATTAAACTCATGATATTTCCTGCAGAAAATAATATAATTATACATCAAACATTGTCGTCTCAAGGCAATAACTCCGTAAGTACACGTTGATGAATAGTTATTGAGGGACAAACACATTTTCTTTCTTTATAACAGTACACATAAATGCACTGCCTTAGATTTAAGTGTAATATAAATATACTGTGTCACATTCCCGCCACCCACCCCAACCATCTCACTTTTTTTTATATTTAAATACAACTATTTGAAATGAGTTAATGAGGATAATTAAATCATGGTGACATTGTGTGCTAAAAAATGTTCAACGTAACAACCAGTGTGTGTATAAGACTTTATTTCACGCCCGTTTAAATCGAACCAATCTCTTTCTGTCTTTTAAATTTACCCGTGTGACAATCCAACATTTCCACTATTGTACTTAAAACAAAAAATGTGAAGTCCAAAAATCCATATTCCGTATTTGTACTATGAGAAGATAATTCTAACAGTAAACATCAACGAGTCATTCTTGATTTACCTCACGACTTTATTTGAGTTGAAATTGAATTGAAACAGTACTTTTTTGATACTGTACGTGTGTTTTTCAAATTATAATGTGCACAGTTAATAAATGTAGAAACATGTATTGTTTTTACTGTGTTCATTAGTAAGAACAGAAATATCAAGTTGGAATTCAAATGTACAATGTTTATAATTCAGTATTGTTGTACTCAACACTGTTAAATAACCTCATATTATTTATCATCGCTGTATTGCACTGTGCATTTTAACGAGCAGACCTCGGGTTTTAGTCAGGTGTGAAATATTTCGAAAATATGTCGTTTACAGAGTTAGTGCGTTGATGGGATAAGACCATAATACAAATTATGATTGTTTGTCCGAACGCGACCGGTCCCAAAAATCGGCCCAACTCCAAACTGGATTTAAGTAAAAATCTTGATTGTTTCAGTCGTATCCTGTCGGCCCGCATTGTTAATTCTAGAAAAAAAACCTACCTACCTACCCATCTGAAAAATCTAAGGTTTGGACAAACTAAGATATTTTAAGTGTGGCATAACATGTTTTAATTTAATTATTTCACAATTACTGAGATGAATACACCTGAAGACCTGATAAACCAGGCATACCGATGTCTCGATTGTTCTTTTTATTATTAATATTATTATTATTATTATTATTATAACATTTACAGTTTTAACTCTTGAAACCTTTCTTCTATCAACCATGTGAATTAATATTAATTAATCAAATTTACTCATAAATGAAAGTTAGTGTATTAACTTCTCATTGTTTACAGACAAATATGCACATAAACGACTTAAATAAATTACATCATTACGTGGTCCCGTCTTAATTCCATTAAGCGATGGGAAAGCTTATAAAAGCAGGATTTTATAATGGATATTTCGACAATAAAACACGTTTAAAACTTATATTTTACTGAAAATATGCGATAACCTGTTTAAAACTGCCTTAAATCACGTTAATTTTACACTATGCATATTTTTAAGCCGAAATTAAGGTTTTATTTCATACCTCAGCCAACCCCGATTTCGCTTCTCGGAGAAGGGGCTGGATGGGGTATGAAAGGTAATATTCGGACCACGTAATGATAATTATATTGTAAACGCCATTCTTAACATAATATTTGAAGGCGATTTAGATAAATAACATAATTATTTAAAACACATTTTATTATAAAATAGTTTCGGCCTATACAGTAATTATATATAATAATTACTAAAAACTGCTAAAAGTTCAACAGTCAGTATTAATCGACGCTATGAGTATCATACAGGTGTAAAATGGCATTAACATTGAATAAATAAACTCTGGATTTTTGTTGATTGAATGTCACTGTCAGCACATTTTATTTGTAGAGGCAGATCACCCATTTTTTTCCAAAATAGAATCAGTACTGTATACCTCCCGACATCCATACAAATCGACACTTCCTCAATTACAAGTCGAGCTCGGATTGTAAGTGAGACTATTCTTTCGGATGGCGTCCCGGGAGGTAGGGAGTACTTGTCAATATGCACATGTGGGCAACTAAAAGGCAAAAATAAAAAAAGATCTAATCGGTAAAAGATGTTTATGACATACTTGACCGACATACAATCATTCTCGCATTTGAGAAACCTCCTCTATTTAGATTTACCATAAACATTAAAGGTACACACGGCAATCTTAAAGTAGTTATCAAACATTAAAATTAACCCCTCGATTTATTACTTCAGTATTATTTTGTCTTTAAACCTGCTTACATACAAATTTACAATTGGAACTTTAGTATGAATTAACATTCCACTCGAAATTAAACTGAACTCTACACCATTGAATCTTTTTTCCAACAAATCCTTGAAATGGGTTAAAAGTGAAAATCGATGATTAATGAATTAATTATTTAATGCATGAATGCATGAATGAGTATGTGATGGAGGGAGGGAAATAGTGGTGTTTTGTTTTTCACTTACTTTCATTCGCTCGTTCGTGAAAACAATAACATCTCGTGACGGATTTCCTTATAATCGAGTCCCAGCAGTTAAATACTCTCTATATAATTAACGATTTTCAAATATGAAACGTTTTGTAATGAAACTAATGGGACACCAATGGTTTTAAGGAAATCAAGATTGTCATGTGTCCCTTTAATAAATGAATGCATACATGTATGCTCGCAAAATAACGACAACAAAAAACACAAAAAAGCACCACTTACAAATGAACTGTACATCTCATAGTGTTTCGATTTAAAAGTCGTCCCGTGATCTCTCAACTTCAAATCCAAACAAAAAGAATGCAATCTACATATTAATAAGTCATTAATTATACAAATGAGGATTTAACAATGCGACGTGGGATAACGGTGTAGATCAGTGTACAACAAGTAGTGAACATTAGTGATGTGCAATCGGTTGAAATTTACAATCGACATGTAAATGTACAATCTGTTGGATGTAACCAATCAATCATCGGTTATAATCGGTTAGTCGATTTGAAATATAACATGTGCATGTTAATCTGAGTTTGAGACCTTGAAGTTCAACTTAAAATTATTTCTAATTAAGCATGTATTATTTCCTGTCTTGTTTTATTATGCTGCCGTCATTTTATCAGCAAATTAAATTTTAATTGTTAAACATGCGTGTATGTGTGCATATGCTCATTTTTACAACTGTTGCCTCCTGGATATTTATGTTTATTTCTGTTTTGAACATTAATTAAAGTGCATATTTACATTACCAATTATTGATTATAGATCTTCATAATCGATCCTCATAATCGGAATCCTAAGTAACCGATGATGAGTTATAATCGATTAATCGATACATCTCTAGTGAAAATGGTAGGTAACTGTAATATAAATATAGATATAAAAATCGAACAGGAAAAGCAGCATTCAAGGACGACAGTCATTCACAAACACACACAGAAACAAAGAACAGATTTAAAGATGAATAAAAGGCCAAATAAGACATCACAAACACAAAAGGGTTGACAATAGGGCTAGCGCCTTGGACAGGTCAGTGGCAAAAAAGCCGCTTGGGGTTTAAACCAGGTTCTAGGGTGCACCAAACCTCACACTTACCATACTGTCAATACAATAAAACGGGACAGTGTAAATAAAGAAATCAACGCCATGACCTATTCCCTAACCAACAAGGCAGCATTAATAGAAAATATAAGTAAACACAAAGATGCTCGTTTATAAATAAATACAAAAAACAATAGCATAGAAAGTCACAAAGAAGGTACTCAATGTCTTGGGAGAAGCCAGAGCACCATTGAGGGCACGACAAGACGAGACTGCAGACAAACATCAAACGTCACCGTCCTTTTGGGCTTTATGTAGACGTCATCATAGGGTCCAAAGCCTGTCCGATCATCGCACAATTAAAGAGGAAAGCATAGTGGCGAACTGTAAATGGGTCCACCACCAAGCATGCAGGGGGCATAACCTCTTTTGATGAATCTTTTAACAAAGATAGTATGAACGTGATCATTACCAAGGATCTTACGAAGTTTGTAAATCACGTCACCATAGAAGGTAGGTTGTGATAGTCCTTGTCGCAGAAGAATTCCTAAATTACTTTTATACTTGGAAAGAAGATCAGGGTTGCGATAATAAAATTCTGCAAAGGTTTTAAGAAGTTTATGGTAACGGTAGCCCTGAGGAGTAGAGTTTTAGTTATATAAAGATAACGAATATTAAATTCCTCAACTCGAGTACAAGCTGTAGAAAAAACGAATGTTGAGACTCATAGACCCCATAATAAGAAATATAAAAAGATCGGACAGGGAAAGTAGCATTCAAGGAGGTCAGTAAACCACAAAACACACAAACAAACACACAAACAGACAAACAAGAAGGCAAAAGCAATAATAAATGCAAACGACATCACAAACACAAAAAGGGTTGACAATAGGGCTACCGCCTTGGAACGGTCAGTGGCAAAGTAGGCCACTGGGGGTTTAAACCGGTTCTAGGGTGCACCAAACCTCACACTTACCCTACTTCATCCCATTAAAACAGGACAGTGTAAATAAAGAAATCCCCGCCATGATCTAATATATAACCAACAAGGCAGCATCAATAGGCAATATAAGTAAAACACAAATATGCTCGTGTAAATATAAGTTGCTCGGGGAACATCCCCATCTAAATGGGGATAATTGACAATATCACAATTAAAATCATCTCTCTCGCCATATATTTTGCTAATTATTTCATCATTTTCAATCAAGAAAAGAAGCGTTAGAAAGTTATTTAGGGTATATATTATTAACCATAGAAGAAAAGAAAGGGTTGTCAATGTTTAATATGTCATCCAGATACCGAGAGTTGTCATTAAAGGTCTCAATAACATCTTCCATTGTGTTAATTGTAGATAAATACTGAAAAGAGGATCCATTTGAAGCAACGAACACTAACAAGAGAGAACAACAGCAGATTCGCTTTTATCGAGTCTGTGTATGACAGTTAATATAAAGGTAATGCAGGTGCAAATCTCTCATGCCTGTAACATACAAGTAACTAATAAATTACTGTTAAACGTGTTTGCATGTCCTCTTCTCACACACATTTAGAATGAGGAAGTTTACCCATGTCATGTTTAATTTACGATCAGTTATGAATTATTTGTATTTATACTGCAATGGGATGGTAAAACGTCTAGATTTAAAATAAATGGAAAACGTCTATTGATTTTCTGATTTAGATTTATTCTTTTAGTTGTATGATAGCGACATTTCTGAACAGATGTTCCTATAACTGTGATTTTGTTTTTATAATGGGAATAGGTCATTTTGCCCAATTATTTTGTTGTATCCCTAGAAGTGGCAAACAAGGCGGTAGCCCTATTGTCAACCCTTTTGTGTTTGTGATGTCGTTTGCATTTATTATTGCTTTTGCCTTCTTGTTTGTCTGTTTGCGTGTTTGTTTCTGTGTTTTGTGGTTGACTGTCCTCTTTGAATGCTACGTTCCCTGTCCGATCTTTTTATATTTCTTTTTAACAAGTCAGTATGTTACAACTCAATTGAAATTTTGAAAAGTATTGTAAAGCAAATATTCATATCTCTGTTTATTGTGACAGTATCTATGTTTCAACACATTTCATTCGGCCAGTAAAGAATCATGTTTTGTCAGTAAAGAATCATGTTTTGTCAGTAAAGAATCATTTATTCTTGATAGGTGTTACACTTAGTGGTAAAAATGCATCAACTCACTTTTTTAACGTGAATGTCTTCAAATTATCAACCCTTAACCGCTACATATATATAATGGACTGTTCTTTTTTTAAATTAGGACCATTCCATTTATGTGAAAAGGGGGATGACTGATCAGCTGTCGGACGGTGTAAACCCTGCTCAGCCAGACGCAAAGGCTATACTAGTAGTGCTTAGCGGGTTAAGGGTTAACAATACTTACTGTCAGAGTATTATTGCTGTATGTTCATTACATTTAAGTTGATATGTTAATACATACAAGCCGGTTTTAAGTTAAAATGAAATAATTTTACTATGTTGGTCTACATGAATAAAGTTTACTGGGCCATCCCGAACAGGAAGTTTAAAAGTTAAAAATTCCTTTTTATGAAACACAGTCATTTGCCCACACATAACTGAACACAGTCTGAGTGGTGTACCCCTTTGCACTATTTTGGGCTTTAACTGCCGAGTTTGGACCTTAATTCCTACTCATCTTCAACACCCATAACACAGTGTCGTCTAATAGCTGTACATCCAATTTCAGACTGTGTTCATCTCACCTGCAATAAACATAATTGTCATAAATTATTAAAAATATGTAAAACCGAAGAACTCACTACTCTTGTTTTGGCGTAAGAATTATATTGTGGGTTTCAAGGGAGCCAAGAAAATGCAAAAAGGAACAATATTTTTAATGCCACGTTCATGTTTTCGAAGGTCATGACCCTACAATTTGAGGAAATCCTCCAAACAAATTCATGAAAAACACACTTTTCTTTTTACCCTGCCATATCATAGTACACACTCATATGGGTGAAACCTAAGTTAAATTGTAATCAGAAATAAATAACAAATTCAAGGAAACATAACTGAATTTCCCACCTAGTCTCTCATCCAATCAAAACGAGGCTTTTGCATGCATCAGACATAGGATTTTCCATATACTTTTTCTGCCAATCAGAATGTTTTCACAATAGGGTACTGCAGCCTTTACCATTCTTATATCAGATATTTACCACGGTTCCCAATCCTACAAATGGTACCGTTGTAATTCTCTTTCAAGCGATAAAGATGTCATAAACATACGTATCCTACGTCTATTTAACACAAGTCGCGCAATATTATTACGCGGAAGAACTCGAATACAAACCTAATAACCTATACATATCACAGTTACTTACGTTTTGCGGTTGACAACCTAGTGCATAGTCGGCAGTGTCTCCTGATCCAGTCCTAGTAGTAAAACAGTGCTGAAATCACACACAACCAAATGTTAATTAGTTGTCACATACTGTTTCGCTTAATGATGATTATAACGTAGTTACATGTATATAAGCATTTATCATTCACTTTTACTGGTAAAAAAATCTTACTTGACGCGAGCTGTATATACTACTGCTGCTGGTTAAAAAAACACTTTGACGTGAAACGTATTCATTCATCCTACTGAATTTAGGTACTTATTACATAACATGCGGTGTGGAAGTGTAATAACACCATTCAATATTTTCGATATAGCACTAGTGGTATAACATAACGTTAATGACGTCATGGACGTCACGTTAATGGACGTGTTCTGACGTGTTAAAGCGACAGGCAAAATGCAATAAAAGTCGATATGTGAGTTATGTCATCAATAGAATATAACATTCGTTCTCATTCATTATTAAAAATGATATAATGCTCGGCAAGAGCCTCTCATTACATCATTTTGCCAACTCGTTTAATAAATTCAATAATGAATGAGTACTCATGTAAGATCCTGTATTTATTTTATGGCAAGGAATACGGCATTTCAGCAGAGAAATATAAGTGTTGTTTCACACTTTGAAATAATGTTTTATTTTCACTGACGGATCTATACTTATTTATCGCAGTATTTATTTTCAATGTAAATTATTTATTTAGAAGAGAACTGTTAAATATATATTTTTAACTTAAAAATATTTTAAGAAAGTGATCTATAGTTTTTGAAAATCGGTCACGTATTATAGGAATTGTTGTCATGTACAGTACTGTAGAGGTGTAAGTTTTACAGGTCAATCTTTTTAAAAAAATGACAATCTTTTAAAAAAAACAACACACAGGCTTTTTTTCAAAATGTTGATATGAAAGTTATATCATTGGTTAAGACATATCTAAAAAAAGGAATTGTAATTTCATGACTGAAATCGGTGAAGTAG
>JAWPHD010016806.1:0-47905 GCA_037043455.1 Cyrtodaria siliqua
GAACAGGCTGCTCTACCCCACAGGCCCCCTACCCCTACTCCAATATCCCTCCATCAATATAACAAGAGGCCACAGCCACCCTACCCCCTCTCCCCTACCCCTTCATCAATATAACAGGATGCCTCAGGCCCCCTATCCTCCACTGTTTAATCACATACCTGATACCATGTGACCTGACCAGGTGATGACCTTGTCTCTTTCTTTGTTAAGAAACCACCTAAAATTCCTCCAACATTCGGCAGTATAACAGCTGCCAATGGTTTCAAGTACTCGGACATCTGAAAAGAATTGAATGAATATCGTTAAACTTCTCATCAATACACATAGAGCCGCCCCAAAGACAGGGGAAGGATACACAGGAATTCGAGAACCTGACCTATAGAGGCCTATGGTTGTTAAAATCTTTAACTAAATAGAGGATGATTTTGATTTACGTATACATCCAATGGACTAAGGGTCTCTTGCCTAAGAACACACATACGAAAAACAATAGCGCTGGTAAAGCTTGAACCGAGATCCTCCGGTTTCTTTCTATCCACATGCCAGCCCTGACATCTGAAAAAAACATGCACATTTAGCTTTTCATTTTTGTAAAACATTTGCTTCTATAATACAGCTACATCACACTAACATGTTCATACCAAAAGTAGGTCAATATGATGATCTTCACCTACTTTTTGCACTTTGAAAGACCACATCACCAATGACCCGGGGCTATAATCTCCCCTAATGCTCCGCTTGCATTACGATAGTATAGAAGAATAGATAGTGTTAGTATAAGTATATAGTAAAGGGATGGCCAGAATCATAATGCATGCTCATTTTTCGATTTTTTATTATACCATGGAACTCACCTGTGCGTAAAGTTTACATGCTCAGCGATTGGGTCAGATATAGATTATTATTCATTTCTGCAAAATTGGCCTACCTCAATATGCCCTACTGATTAGGAAATTCTTCATCAATTCATCGAAATTTGCAGATTGTCTGAAGGCTTACACAGAACAAAGAATGATTACACTACTTGTTCACGCGAGCGAAACAGAGTGAAAGTTTACCGTTGTTTTATACCGTTGTTTCCAGTTATTACAATTTATCAAACAATGGGAAGTGATCACAAAAAATACTGGAGATATGATCTTTTAAAAAATTGCAAAAATCCTCAAACGGAGGCAGCCATCTTGGATTGATGACGTCATCGCATCTTTTTACCATTTATTGCATATTGATAAATATCATTTAAAACAAAGAATATCGCTGCAAATAATGTAAATCGTAAAAAGAGCATATACAGTATAAATATATTATCTATTTTCCATATCTGGAAAAAGGCGCGATGACGTCAACATTCAAAGATGGCTGCCTCCATTGGACTTTTTTCACATTTTCAAAAGGTCACATCTCCTATATAAGATATTTTGATAATTTGTTCAGCTTTTTCCACGGTTGTTCAAGCCCTTTTAAATGAAACTAAGACTTAAAGCGAGCGAAGAACATTTTTAAATGGAAATATGAGTACGACTTCATTTTTGGACTTATTTTTAAGCTCAAATAAAATCATTTATGCAATTAGTACTTATTTATTGTTTGATAGTTATAGAAAACAATAGACTAGAATACTTCAACATTCACAAAAATAGTTTGTTTTAGGGAGGACAATGACCTTGAAACTCTACTGATAGGTTTTGATAGCTAGATCAGCATTCCTGTGAAGTTTCATGAAAACCTGTGAAATAGTTTCAGAGGAGTAGTCTCTACACGTTTTTACTATATAACTCTATGTAAACAAAGATAGCTGCTGGCAGCCATGTTTAATGTTGAATCAAAATAATTTTCAACAAGGACCAACATCGTGTCATGCTGATCATTTTAGAAAAAGTTCCATATCAATACCACTTATATTTTCAAGAAGTTGCTACAAATTTGTTTATTAAAAATCTATTTTTAGCCATGGCAGCCGTCTTGAATTTTCGGCCAACCTAAATTTCTGCTAGGATCAACTAGACATCATGAGTAACATTCCTGTTTCATGAAAATCTGTCAAAATTTTGGTAAAGGTTCCAATTCAATATCACTTAAGGTTTTTGATAAGTAGTTGCCACATGCATTTTTAAAATCTATTTTAAGCAGTGGTGGCCATCTTCAATTTCCTACCGACCTAAACGTTTTCTAGGATCAACTAGACATCTGGAGCATCATTCCTGTGAAGTTGAATGAAATTCCATCAAGTAGTTTCAGAGGAGTAGTCGCCACAGGTTTTTCCTATATAACTCGATGTTAACAAAGATGGTCACTGGCGGCCATGTTTGACATCCAATCAAAATGAACTTTTGTTGGGATCAACTGCATGTCGTGCCAGTCACTTTGGTAAAGGTTCCAAATCATTATCACTTACGGTTTTTGAGCAAAATCTTAAATTTCGGGAAGACTTCATTTTAGGTAAGTTGTTTGTTTATAAAATTCAGTATATCAGTTTAAATTGACTGTTTATGAGCGCAGAGAATCTCTGCTTTAAATCCACACGTGTATGCACGTCGGAGGATGGTGCATATCAAAAACAGACGTGTATTTTATGCACTAAGCTACCTCGAGAACAGGATACTTGAGGACAGAGAATCCATTACTTTAAATGTTGAACACAAGGCACTTAACAGCAATGTCATTGACTGTTTATAGTTTTATTGATGTGATTTTTGTATCTGAGCTCTTTATTTGTCGTCGCCAATTGTCATAGGCGAAACCAAATTGCAAATGACGAAACTTTTGTCAAGTGCTTTCGCCAATTTCATTTGACCCATGTAAACCGTCGGCTGGCATATTTTGGAAAAATTCTTGACGAGTTCTCTGTGTTTACAGAAGAGCTTAACGTCTCACACCACAATTAGTTTTCCATATGGTCCCATATTTTAAATATTTCGATAATTAACCCAAATTCGGTCCTGGCTGGGATTGAACGCGCGATCCCTGGGTTACTAAGCCGCATTGCTAGCCATTACACTACGGCGCTACCTACATGACTAAAATAATAAAAACTCGGAGATATATACTTACTTCGAAGTTCGGCTTTCTTTTTATTTTAATTAAGCCGGTTTTCTGTCTTTTGATTCAAATTCATAATTTTGATAGAGCATCATCAAAAAAACTGACCAATCAGTGACCAGAAATAAGAACTCACCAATACATTCTGGTAGGTGATAAACTCTGTCTTTATCCTTGATGTTCAACCATATTTGCTGTTAAAATTAGGGTATCTACAGTGTGATTCTTTTAAAACCCTGCATATTTCAAACACATTCATGCAAATTGATTCAATATATGTATCTTTTAAAATCAAAATCTTCAAAATTATCATCTTTTTACTCTGCCAAAGATTTTTATTTTACTATAGAACATATAAAGGATAAAAACCGAGTAACACAAGTTTTATCACCTACTGAAAATAAAATAAAATCTCAACATCTCTGCAATGCAAAATTATGAATATATTGAAAAATGAATATCATTATCATACATAATGTGATAATTACGTAAGTGTCGATAATTAATGCTCCTTGATAATCCAATCAAGGCAAACATGCAGGTGATACCAGGACGATTACCGATCGATTAGTGAATGTGCTATAATCTAATCAAGGATCAAACAAAGATGTGAACAACATTGACATTATACTGAAAAGTTTTCGTAGTAAAGTCGTAGATCAGCGTCCCTTTTCGTAGATGTGAATATCATTTTCGTATAATTTACAGTCCTTAACGATGAATAATTTTAGGCCAATATTAAAAAAAGAAAGAAAGAATTGAAATAAATACTTGATGCATAATGTAAAGGCTGCAATCACAGATCATTTTATTATACAATGTGTATGTCCTTTTCGTATGAGGGTATATTCCTTTTTGTAGAACCATTTCCAACATAAACATATTTATAATAATTAAATAAATAAGTACTTGATGCATAATACAAAACTAACGCCAATGTGAAATGTGATCATTCTGATAATATGCATTAAACACATTGGTCCTAGCCCTTTCCGCAGACTGGCCTTATCGTAGCTGATAATTGTCGCTATACATACGAATTTTTGAGGAATTAAGACTTTCTAAAATATTTTATTTAGTATATTCTTATTATATTCTTAGTATAATTACACATTCTTCACATTTAAATCACCAAAACCAAACAATATAAATGCATTTTGCATAAAACAGGCCCTTTTCGTAGTTTGAATGCCCTTTTCGCGAAAAGGGCCCTTTTCGCATTTCAGTCATACCGCTAAAACAACAAATAATACAGCAAATAGTATTCCTTCAAAGCTTCATTATTGACAGAGTAAGCGTTTGGCGCAATCATGTGAGCAAACTTAGGATGCAACATTTTGCAAACTATTTACGTTAAATACAGTACTGGACTAGCTCAGTTTTTCAAAGAGCAACTTCAACATTTATGAAGTTCTTGTTACAAGGTGTAGTGTGATTAAAACGTCTACATCATCACAGTTGTGTCCTTTCTCTAATTAACTGCAACTTTTTTTTTACAAAACATCTTCGGGTTTCTTTGGAATATTATGTGCAATTAAGTGTGCAGTATATACAATATATAGCGGAAATTCCCGTGTTGCGTTTTCATATCTCTTGAGTGTATTTACAACTCCAAGGTGATTAGACCACCCATGATGTGTAAAATGAGGCTGAATTACTACAAATCTTATATCAATATGAATTGTTCTATGATCTCTTCCTAAAACGCTGTAGATTTAGAACCTGGTAAAGATAAATCAATTTATCCTGTAAAATGTGCCTATACTCGAGAAAAATTAGAAACCCAACAAGAGCTCGCCGAAAAAACAACGTAAAACGGCGCGTAAAGGTGTAACACGCCCATTGATTTTTGCATTGAGTTGTGTATGAATTAAAATTTAAATGCCATGTTGTCATTCATATCTAGGCCCAAATTAACAAGAAATCCGCGGATTCATATGTCTCGACCAACGGGGGCTGGACTTAAAAATAAAAAGGTCAATGATGCTTAAATGAAAGTTTGTAAACATTTTATTAACTAAAAACAATGGAGGTCACAGTTTGCTGAGATGACATTTAAGTGCATTTGTTTTTTAAAAACTGGGGGTATATTAACAAACTAAACAAATATGGTAAAGATCAGATAAAAAATGCGCACAACTAGACATCCTACTGATGATATCATCATTCTCTGTCATAGCTCAGCGAACTGGAACAAAAGTGCGATATGCACAACTAGACATCTTACCGATGCTTCCTGCCAAGTTTCGTCGAAATCCAACAAGGCGTTTAGGAGGAGTAATGCCGACAAGAAATTTAAAAGTAAAAATGTCAGAGGCCGTAACTCCATCAAAAATCAACGTACCGAAAAAAACAAAACACAATAGGCACAACTAGAAATCATAGCAATGCTTCCTGCTAACATGACACAAAAAATTTTTTTTTTTAAAGGGACACTGTCCGTAAGTAAGCAGATATTGAGCATAACCAAATAACTGTCTGACTTTTATTCATTGAAATGTATACATGAAAACATGAGGATAGACCCTAAGAAGTATGTAGGAATACATTCGTGAGTTTGAAAAAAATAAAAGTTTTAATTATTGAATGTAAATAAAGTGGGACCCACAATATTTACCTTTTATGCGTTCACGTGACTTCCATAGCGCACTAGGTTTTCACCATAGTATGTATTGTGTAATATGTATAGCCCACTTAGCTCAGTCGGGAGCGAGTTCCGACAACTTTACGCTCACGCACATTTATTTTTACTGCGAGTTTGGGCTATGAGTTCAAACCCACGAAGTGGATTTCCTTTTTTTTGTACCGCGATTGAATTCCGTTAAACAATCTTGCTTTTAATTAGTAAATATTGAATAATATTTAGTGTATAATGTTTGCGAACATAATTATTGGGTGTTTTATAAGCTAAAAGGTACGGACAGTGTCCCTTTAAAAAAAGGAATTCAATCAATAAATCAAATTATTTTTTTTAAAAATAAAATCAACAAATAATCAAAAAAAAAGTTAAAAAAAAAACATCTAAAAAAATATATATTTAAAGGGACACATGGCAATCTTGATATTTTTTAAAAACTCACGGCGTCCCGTTAGTTTTTCTCTTAACTTGCATTTGTTCAATCATTAATATTAATTGTTGGCATAGTTCAAAGCAAATTAATTTTACATATTGCTTACTTTTTCATAATATTGCACCAATAATATATTTAAAAATTTGGTACAAACAGGGAAGAAAAGTGAAATCTCATGTTTTTATTTAATTATATGCAAGCAGTTTTAAAGTCAAAATGATGCAGGATAAGTAAATCGAGGAACAAAGTAAATGTTCGAATAAAACTCAAAATTGCCATGTGTCCCTTTAAAAAAAAAAAAATACTACTAATAAAAAAAAGGCAAAACATCTAGTAAAGATCAGATGAAAAATGAAAGCCCTATCGTATTAACGAGGTAAAATATCGCATTTTTAACTATATCAAGGGCCATAACTCCACTGTGACTGGTCCGATCTGGCTGTTTTTCAAACTTGTCCGAGCTTTCATTGATATGATATTAACAATCTGTTAAAGTTTGGTAAAGATCGGATGAAAAATGAAGGCCCTTGGCCAGTAGAGTTAAAAATCATCAGCTCCAAAAAGTAGGTCAAGGTCATAGATGAAATCCATGTGTTCAAAAAGATGCACTACCCAAGACACAACTATGTTAAAATAGAATAGTTTTCCTTCCAAAGATTAAGCTATAAATTAGGTTTTGACATCTAGTGCATAATTATAGTTCATGAGAAAGTGATGTAAATGTAACAATTAAAGTTATCTGCCCTTTGCTTGGATGGTGAAGGTCACATCCACATTTGCTTTGTCACCTTGCAATGTACCACTCAAGGTACAACTACCGGTATAAGCAAAGTTTGAAAGGTATTAGTGCATACAGTTTATGAAAAAGTGACCTAAATGCCAAAGTTGAAGGTAATAATGATAAGGTTATCTGCCCTTTGCCCTTTGCTTTGGAGAGTCAAGGTCACATCCACATATGCTTTGTCACGTTGCGATGTACTACCCTAGATACAACTATAGACAAAGTTTGAAAGGTGTAGTGCATACAGTTTGCGCGAAATTGACCTAAACGCAAAAGTTGAAGGTAAAAGTATCAAGATATCTGCCCTTTGCTTGGAGGGTCAAAGTCACTTCCACATTTGCTTTGTCACGTTGCTACGTACCACTCAAGATACAACTATAAGCAAAGTTTTAACGGTCTAGTGCATACCGTTTGTGAAAAAGAGACCTAAACGCAAAAGTTGAACCTAAATATTATTATCTGCCCTTTGCTTGGAGGGTCAAGGTCACTTCCACATTTGCTTTGCCACATTGCGATGTACAACTATAAGCAAAGTTTGAAAGATCTAGTATATACAGTTCGTGAGAAAATGACCTAAATGCAAAACTTGAATGTTGACGCATTCGCCCTCTCCGGAACAGCATCACCAATGTCTCTTTTTTTCCTCGAAAAGGGGAGCAAAAAATGAATAACTTACATTCTCATCACAAATGACACATGTGCCAAAAAATCCACAGAAAAGTGGGGGTCAGGTATCTTCTAAGAAAGAACTTGTCTCATCAATGAATGCTCCCTTTAAAAACATAAACACTGAGATGCCAATATATGGTATTCATACACGTAATTTCTACATATAAAAGCAAAAACAAATTAACTCCCAATTTTAACATGACAATGCTTGAAAAATGGAACAAACAGATCAACAATGTGATATAAACCAAAAATGGCACTTTAAATTAGTGAAAATGCCTTTTTTTACAAAAAAAATAAGAGAATTATTAACTGAACACCATTATGCGAACACGTCCTGTGATGCAATGGGTGTGTTACACCTAAAACAACACAGCCGTTTAACATACTCTTATCAAAATGGTAATAACCTTTCTCATACAAAGATTTACATCCTTTTAGCTAAATTAATGACTTTGTAACTCCGTTATTCAAAACAGAAAGTGGCCCATGATAAGTACATGTAAACATGACATTGTCATCTGTTTTCGCGCATTGAACCCAGGCCATTATGCAATGCCACAAAAAACAGAATGATTACTGTCATCCATTTTTTCCATGCTTGCTGGATTGATTGAAGGGTTTCGTGATGCACCAACACATAAAAAGGTCATAAAAAATTATGTCATCAAAAGAAAAGCTCCCTCTCCATTTACATCAAGATAAAAATTATGTAAAGTGAGCCAACAATATACATGCCGAAATTTTCAGCATCACATCAGGGAGATTTGACTTCCAAATCAGGGAGATTTACGAAATGCCATAAAACCATCGCATATTTTCAAATATTGAATAGAAATGTTGACAACTGTTACTTTATTTCAAATTTTATTTTGTATTTCATTATCTATATATAATCTATATTATATATAAAATAGATGAGGGTGTTTTAACTATGAAAGACTGGTTTAGTTGTAATATTGCAGAGGATATAACATTGTTAATAGACGATTTACATTGATAAAAAAATGCCGATTTCGGCAAAATCCTTCTCAGCTTACCCGACCATATTTCAATAAATCTTGTCGAGTGTCGCGAGACGTTAGCTGCAATTTCATTGGTTGGTTGCATGATCGTAACCCCGCCTTGATCGATTTGACACGCGACAGCTGTAAACTCATTGTTTGACACTTGTAAACACATGCTATGTATTACAATTACAGTCAATCAAACATACTCGGCCAAATAATTGATTTATGGGAGATTTTGAGCTGCATCCGTGTGATAATAGATCAAAGGCAAATCCGGGAGGTTTAGCATGTTTGCAACAACATCCTCACCCCCATGTTCTGATTGTTCATCTCAACTAAGTGGAAGGAGACACTGTGGTTTTATTTTACCTTGGATGTAAACTTTATCTACTTTGGATGGTACCACTCGAGCAATATATTAATGATAAGAAAAGTTATACAAATATTTAATCGGAATTTTTTTGAATTAAATTCTGCTAACGTGGCTAATAAAGCTTAAGGTCAAAAGTGGCTAAACAAAAATCCAATTGGCTAAACAAAATTGAGGTGGTATAGCCAAAATGGCTAAACTTTTTTTGGTCCAATGAAGAGCCCAGTGTAGTGTGAAGATATTGGGTACCCGGTGAGCTCAGTTGGTAGAGCACTCACCCTGTAAGCGAGGGGTCCCGTGTTTGAGTCCCGTACCGGCCACACTTTTCCCCCTTGGTTTACTTCATTGGCAACATGGATAATTCGTTGAGGTGTGAGACCGGAAGAGCTGAGCCAGCTCTTAAAAGTTAAAATGTGGATGAGTGTGGTGATATTGGGTACCCGGTGGCCCGGTTATCTCGGTTGTTTGAGCACTCGCCCTGTAAGCTAGGGGTCCCGGGTTCGAGTCCAGTACCGGCCACACTTTTCCCCCTTGCCTTGGTTTACTTCAGTATTCATGAATATTTATTTGTATTCGCTATCCCATATTCGTGATACGTATCGTATTCACCACCAAGTGTATTCGTTACAGCCATAGTACACTTCACTTAATCTGAAGCATATAAAAATCCGAAGAATCCAGTCAACAGCGTTTTATACCTAGTAACCCACCCTCGGTAGTTTGAGTACTTTGATTCAAAATACCGTCTTCTGCCCTGGACCAGTCGATCAACTTTAAAAGAAAAAGCAAGTAAAACAAACTGCAGCAATTTAAATTTACGCATCTGTACGAATAGCTCACAATTAAGTAGTTGCCACCTTATACTACAGTTGTCAGTAATGTATGGTGATGATATTTGTAAAAACAATTTATGTAACCTTGCTTGTTTTTACGGTTTCTCTCCTGATGCTGCGCTGTGTTGACTTTGACCTATAATCTCCAAACCAAGCACAAAAACCCTAAATACCATTTTTAGATGTTTTTGTTTTTCTATTAAATGTGACTCAAAACGATTTTAAAACATTATGTATTGACCTTCACTGCTAAAGCGATGGAACTGTTGATCAAGTAAAAGTCATCGAGATTAATTTGTTTCAAATTTTGAGTAACTGCCTAGCGGTAGAGTAACAAACTTACTTAGAAGATTGTACCACGCTGGTGTCAACGATAAACATTGGCTACTTATTCAGTCATTACATGAAAACGCGTCTAGCGTTGTGAAAATGAGAAACTCCATTAGTGATTCATTTGAAATAAAGCAGGGTGTCCGCCAAGGTGGCATACTTTCTACTGATCTGTATAAACTTTATGTAAATCCTTTGCTGAACCAACTTTTATCGTGCGGCTGCGGAAATAAAATAGGAACTATAGTAGTAAATAGCAGTGCGTGCGCAGACGATGTATGTATCATGGGCAACTCGGAATATGACACTCAATTAATGATAAATATGGCTGAAACATTCTCTTGTGAAGAAAGATACTTACTTCAGCCTACAAAAACCGTTGCATTAAACGTGAAACCTTCTAAGCTGAAAAGAAATGAGTCTGTCAAAGACGCCTTCCATTTGGGTGCGGTGCCTTTAAAAACTGTTGAAACTGCCCCGCACCTGGGTATCACACGAACTTCCACCGTTAATGAAAATGCTGAAACGAACGTTAACAAGAACATTGAGAAAGCTAGGAGAGCCCTTTATAGCCTGCTAGGAGCAGGTCTGCACGGAGAGAATGGACTTGACCCAGTGACTTCGATAAATCTATATAAAGTGTATGTTTTACCGGTACTCCTGTATGGACTCGAGTTAACTGTACCTACGTCCAAACTTGTTATAATGCTAGAAAAATTCCAGAAAAACACTCTTAAACAAATTTTGTCATTAACAAGTAATGTAGCTGATCCGTCAGTGTATATTCTCACGGGCCTCTTACCAGTTGAAGCTGTTTTAGATCTGAAAATTCTAAGTTTCTTCAACAATCTGTGTAACCAGAGCGATACAAGCCTCGAAAAGCAACTTTTGTCTAGGCAACTTATTGTGAAAGGTGAAAAATCTCATTCATGGGCTAAACTGGTGCAACCGTTATTAGCGAAATATGAACTAGGGAGTGCTTTTACATATCTTGAAAACCCGCTGAACAAGTTTTGCTGGAAGAAACATGTACACATTATTGTTGAAGAAAATTGGAGGAAAGCGATCGAGGCTCAGGCACGCCTATACTCGTCACTCAGATATATGAACTGCACCTACTCACCGGGGAAGCCTCACCCAATCCTGCGAGTGGACTGCTCTTCCAGTAGAGAAGCAACAAGAATCCCAGCCAGACTACGAATACTGACCGGTACCTACATTCTTCAAGTGAATAGGGCAAGGTTTAATCAGAACGAAGTAAGCACATTATGTCCATTGTGCCACGAGGAGAACGAGACACTCGAACACTTTATCCTGAGATGTAGGATTCTACAGCCGGCTAGGGAATCAGCATTCGGGGAGATCAAGGTGATTTTACAGCAGAACGGCATCTCCATGAGTAAAACTTTATCAAGTGACATTGTGAAATTGATTGTGGACTGGTCAAACGTGTTCCCAACATATATACGAGAAGATGACTTCACTCACCAGCTGGAATACCAGTCGAGGCGACTCCTCTTCAACCTACATACGTTGAGATACACACTGTATAGAAACTCCCTTCTTGGTTGACCGCCCAATAGTAACGTGGTCTTCATGAATTAGGAACCCTAGTGAACAATATTGCTAAGTACTGAAAATTATACGCTGTAAAGTGACTGTTATAAACATTGTGGTGACGGATTGTGTACTTATAAAAACATTTTTGTGGTGAAGGACACTCCTACCTAGTATACTAGGGTTCGCCATTGTTGGCGGTAAAGATTATACAGAACAGAACAGAACTAGCGGTGAAAAGCCACTGGTGGTACAATAAAATGGTTAATAAACTAATTTACACTATGTCTCTAGAGAAAGAAATGTGAGCACGTGAAGTTTATTACATATTCACCTACTCTTGGGAACATTACCACTATGCAGAGAGAAATACAAATTAGTCAAAATCTAAGAATAGAGGCGGTAGAAATAGAATAGACCAAACTACGACACTTCTAATGCAATTGATAATAAACTTAAAAAAGTAAAAAAAGAAGTAGTCTCAGATATTATGGTAGATGTGAACAAATTAGTTAGAGAGAGATGCAATGAAATGGAAGATAGGAAGAAAAGAGAACTGAATATAGTGTTTTTTAACTTATGTGAGTCTATCAACTCTGATAAAGATGCCGACAAGGACAAACTATTCTCTATATCGAGTAATGTGGGTCTAGACGATCTTTCAATTTTAGCCCTATAAAGACTAGGGAAACCAACACCCGGCATTAATAGAGTGACTAAAGTTACTCCGGAAGTTCCTGTTAATCAATGCTAAGTATAACGTTATAGGAACCAAATTTGCCGACGAATTCAAAAAAGTGATTATCAGTCGCGACCTCACTATTATACAGAGAGAAGAGAGAAAAAGAAGCAGAATTGAGGCTGCAGGAAAACGAAGTGAAAAATTACCAGAACAAATGGAAACTCAGCCGAGTCAATCCAATTTGAATATTAGAACAATCGCAAATAACACTAGAAGTAATCTCGTAAACTACTTCAGTAGTGCAATCTTGTCTGATAGTGCAATTGAACACATACCAGGTGATATTACAGTTCCTAGAAACCATCACCCCAAAAATATATATATCTCTGACACCATAGGGTTGGATGGCACTATTGTGGGCGGTTTCATCAGACACAGAAAATGATTTTTCATCCACAACCTCCAGTGAGGAAATGGATTCTCAATTACATAACCAGTAGGACAACAGTTTTATTCCAAATAATGGAAGTGTTTTTAATAAATCTAACTCTAATATGGAGACCAAAAAGGTGGGCAGTTTGAGTGTTCTTTATACTAATGTTGACTGTTTAACTAAAGAAAAAGAACTGAGCTCTTAACATTAATAGATTCCAATTATTAAGATATTGCTATTGCGAAATATTACCAAAACACTCAACCATAGTACAATATGAAGAATTCTTCCAACTCGAAGGATATGATATGCATTTCTCAGACCTACACTCAGGAAGATAGTGATATATACAAAAACAGCATTAAATTCAATCCTAGTTGAAGTTGATATTCATTATAAGGAATCAATTTTGTGTGAATTAAATCTCCATAATACTGACAAAATGATAATAGGTTGTGTATATAGAAGTCCCAACAGTGATAATGGGAATAATCTCAAACTGCCTGATCTTTTTGGACATGTGCTAAATAACAAGTACTCCCATGTGTTGGTAATGGGAGATTTTAACTATAAGGAAATAAAACGGAACGAGATGAGAACTACATGTGGGGAAGTGCATCCTACAAATGTTTTTCTTGAATGTATCAGCGACAAATAATTTCTGTTTCAACAAGTTGTTGAACCAACTAGATATAGAGCTGACGACGAACCATCAATTTTGGACCTCGTCTTTACGAATGAGCAAAACATGATAGAATCAATCAAATATAACCCAAGTTTATGAAAAAGTGATCATCTAATCCTAACTTTTATATTTAATTGTTACATAGACCTCGAAGTCAATGCAACAGCTAAATTGAACTTCCATAAAGGAGACTATACTCAGTCAAATCGTGATCTGGGTGATATAAATTGGAATGATGTCTTAGGGGGAAAAACAATAACTGAGGCCTGGAGCATGAGGCCTGGAGCAGCTTTGCTGAAACCATAACACAATCATTAGATAACTCAATATCAGTGAGTAGAGCTAATCCTAGGCCTACCAGGAATAACAAAAACGCAATAAATGTCATTAGGATAAAGCATAGGAAATGGACTAAATATAAACATTGTAAAAATGAGAACAACTACAACGATTACAAAATTGCTAGATGTAGTGTATGAACTTAGAAGATGCAAATATGATTACGAAAAGGATCTGGCATCAACAATTAAAACGGACGATAAATTATTTTGCAAGTATGTATACAAAGTCCAATAATAAAACCAAAATATCGTTTGTAGCTTAGAGAAACCCAATGGAGAACTAACAAGGAGTGATAAAGAAAAGGCGGAAATATTAAATAATCATTTTATCTCGGTCTTTACCAAAGAAAACATTGAAATGATTCCGACTATGGAGGAAAAACAAAACATAACTAGGCTAACCAATATAAATATCACAGAAGATAAGATTAACTAAATTCTAAATGATATCAAGTCATCGAAATCCCAGGGACCTGATAACCTGCATCCAAGAGTATTTAAAGAATGTGCAAATACACTGACAGTACCCCTTATACAACTAATTAAAAACTCTATGGAAGAAGGGAAATTACCTGATATCTGGAAGACTGCCAATGTAACTGCAGTCTTTAAATCTGGGGAAAAAATCTAAACCAGAGAACTATCGAACAATTAGTATGACACCGATAACATGTAGAATCATGGAAAAGATTGTTAGAGTGGAATTAGTCGACCATCTCATTAGGTATCTTCTTATATCAATTCATCAACATGGTTTCACGCGGGGCTGCTCCTGTGCTACTCAGTTGTTGGAGTGTATAGATGATTGGTCGGAAGCAATCGACAATGGGGAAGAAGTAGATGTCATCTATCTTGACTTCGAAGCAGCTTTTGACACAGTCCCCCATAAAAGTTTACTTAGTATAGTTAAAGCCATGTTAATTTCAGGCAAACTTTATGACAGGATAGAAGATTTTTTAACTAATAGAAAACAAAGGGTAGTGGTAAATGAGCAGGAATCAAGCCTCATGGATGTCACAAGCGGAGTTCCTCAGGGCAGTGTTCTAGGGCCCGTATTGTTTTTTGATTTATATCAATGACCTCCCTGAAGCCATATCCTGCACCACTAAATTGTTTGCAGACGATACAAAACTATACACATGCATTAGTGACCCAAATAATACACAGAATTTACAGGATAACATATTCAATGCATGTAAGTGGACTAAAAAATGGCAAATGGTATTCAATGCCAAAAAATGTAAACACCTTCACATCGGAAACAATGATGATGAAAACAATGTGTATTTTATCAAAGATCAAGTAAATAAACTTGAAAAAATTACTAAGGTATCACAGGAAAAAAAGACCTAGGGGTAACTTTTGACCCGAAGTTAAAGTTTTCTAACCATATAAGTGGGAAGGTCTCTAATGCCAATAGGAACTTAGGACTAATATTCAAAACTTTTACCTATATGGACATAGAAATGTTTCTCTGCTTATATAAATCCCTTGTTAGACCTCACATGGGATATGCCACAGTTTTCTGGTCTCCATATCTCAAAAAAGGCATTATCACTATAGAAAATGTCCAAAAAAAGAGCTACAAGAATGGTGTGTAACCTCAGCAATTTTCCATACCATACAAGACTTACTATGCTAGGACTACCAACCCTTGAGTATAGAAGAGAGCGAGCCGACGTGATTCAGGTTTACAAAATTTTAAACAACATCGACATGATCGATGTAGTAAACAAAAATAAACTGTTCCCTATGGCCTCTAATATTGGCACCAGGGGAAACTCAAATAAACTATTTAAGAAAAGAGCAAGAGTTGATATTGGGAGGAAATCCTTTGCTTACAGAGTGGTAGAATCTCGGAACAATTAAACTATCTAACACAGTAATTACCATAAATTTATTCAAAAGTAGGCTTAACAAACATTCTTCCAAATTAAAGCCAAACAATTAACAACAACAAAAACAAAATACAACCTAAAGGGACAAAAATGTAACCGGAAGTCACAAGTCTTAACGACCGTACCAGAAAAACACACACAATCAAAACGGGCCTAAGAAACCGACGGTTTAGCATTGGCCTCGACTACAGTATGAACAATATATACTTTCTATTGCTGATGTTATAACTGAACATATGAAGTACTTTTGATATTTGAAAGCACATTGATATCGGAATACATGAACATTCCCTGTTTTTTTCCCCATCAGAAATAATATTTGTTACTGCACACAGGCTTACCATTGGCCTCGGAACAGTAAGTTAACAGTAAGTTACTGCACACAGATTTGCATCAGGGTGTATGGAAATATGCCAACCTGTTTGATTTGATTTCACCCTGCTGAAAACATGTGAAACGAACTGATCACCATTTCTGAGTGATTTCCGAGCGATATTTATAGATATAATTGCAATTATAGTAAACAAAAGTTATTTCCCTTAAACATGGATATAAATATGTAGGTCTATGCCTTAGATTATACAACAATGTAAACTGTTTTGAACGGGGACCGGCCGTTCTTCAGTTTGAGGAAAGATTGACGAAACAGGAGCTTATATCGAATCAAAGAAGCAGTCGGATACTTTTTAAACGGTAAGATTGATAAATACTGCAAATATGGATATAAAAATCGAACAGGAAAAGTAGCATTCAAGGAAGACAGTCAACCACAAACACACACAGAAACAAAGAACTACTTTAAAGATGAATTACATAATAAATTAGACATCACAAACACAAAAGGGTTGACAATAGGGCTAACGCCTTGAAACGGTCAGTTGCTAAAAAGAAAAAGGCCGCTGGGGTTTGGGTGGGTGGGTGGGGGAACCAGGTTCTAGGGTACACCAAACCTCACACTTACCCTACTATCATCCCAGTAAAACGGGACAGTGTAAATAAAGAAATCCCTGCCATGAACAATGACTGGAGGATAGCAAACGTCACGGCAATCTTTAAGAAGGGAGAAAAGTACATGGCCAGCAATACCGTCCAGTGTCCGTTACAAGCCTCTGCTGCAAGATACAAGAACACATCATAACCAGTAACGTCCTCAAGCACCTTGATGCTCACCACATACTCACGGACTACCAGCATGGATTCCGAGCCAGGAGGAGCTGCGAAACACAGCTACTGACACTAGTTCATGAACTAGTCACAGCCCTCAACAACGGAGTCCAACATGAATTGATCAGCCTGGACTTTTCCAAGGCATTCGACAAAGTCCCTCATGAACGCTTAACTACTGAGGAAACTAGCCCACTATAGAATAAGAGGTAGCACACTGATGTGAATCAAGGCATTCCTACCGAAAAGAGAGCAACAGGTCCTAGTAGATGGCGCCACTTCAGAGAGTGTGCCAGTTATTAGCGGAGTACCTCAAGTCATGTTATTAGGACCACTGTTGCTTCTCATTTTTTATAAATGACCTTCCAGACAGCGTACGTTCAAGAGTTCGCATCTTTGCTGACGACTGTATCTTGGACAGAGCGATCAGAACAAGACAAGACAGCGTTGACCTCCAAGATGACCTAGATCGACTCGCCGAAGGGAAAGGATGTGGGGTATGGATTTCCATACAGACAAATGCAGCACCCTGAGAGTATATATATCAAGATCACCGGCAGCATCTAACTACACACTGCAGGGTCAAGTCCCTGAGACACGGATTCGGAAAAGTACCTCGTGGTAGACTTGCAAAAAAGACCTGAATTGGAGCCTCCACATCGACAAAACAGTCAAGAAGGCGAATAGTACACTAGGAGTCTTAAGAAGGAACCTGAGGATTTCCAACGAACAAACAAAGTCCTCGGCATACTTCTCCTTAGTAAGACCCACCCTAGAGTACTGTTCTACTATTTGAGCCCTGACACCCAAGAGGACATCAAGAAAGTAGAGATGGTTCAGCGTCGGGCAGCATTGTACATCACCAACCGTTATAGGAACACCAGCAGTGTCACATCTATGTTGGAGCACTTAGAATGGGAGACCCTGGAGTCAAGGCGTACTAAGAGCCAACTCACCATGCTCTTTAAGACTATCCAAGGGCTAGTGGACATACCAGTATCCGAGTTCCTGACATCTGCATCATGTCGCACCAGGTCCAATCACTCCTTGAAATTTAGACAGTTATATCTTTAAGCGACTATCTCAAATTTAGTTTTTTCCCAAGAACAGTTTGTCGTTGGAATAGTCTACCAGCCACTGTGGTTGAGGTTCCTGATTTGGTATCTTACAAACAGGAGCTTTCCAAACGTTCATTCTAAACCCTGTCCCAGTTGATTGTTTGTTAGGTTCTAGTGATTTTCGGTGCTATGCTGGTGTAGCCAGACAGGACTGATGACGAAGGCCTATCACGCAATTATCGGCTAAGAATATCTTCCTTCCACCTTTCCTATCCCTTTTTACTCATTTTTTCTTCTCACTTTAAATTCATTCTTAAGTATATAGGATATTAATCAATGCGCAATCAACCCGCGTTGTAATCGTCAATTGTGGCGGAAACGTGTACTATACACACAGATAGATGCAGAACTAGTCTGCTAGTTTATTTTGAATTTTCCAAGCAAAAACCGTTGAATGGACAAATTTGTAAATGTGTTTCATTTTTTTTCTTCCGCGGTTGATCAAATAAATAAAAGGAGGATTGTGCATCCTGATACAACAGCCTTACAACATACAGCAGAATTCATAGAAACAGAATCGAGAGCTTCTTTAGCTGTCCGCCATTTTGATTTCAGTTTTCAGTCGGCTTTCGTATTACCGGTCGCCGGCTGTTAATATGGTCTGGCATACATTGGCTCTTAACCATTCAAAAGCGGAGGATTTTTAAGAAAAGGTGATAACAGCGTTTAGTACATGTATTTGAGACGTACCATTAATATGTGCACACTATTACAACAGCCGAATAACATATAAACAATCCACAAGTAAGATTTTAATAAAAGCATGTGAACAATTTTTTTTAAATTTCGATAACCAAATTAATGGTGAGCCGTTTATTGGCGACGCGTGCAGCCTATATTGTAGTTGGTTTTCTGATGCTGCATATGGAGGAGCACGTGACATAAGGAGGAGCACGTGATTAAAAATGTTGGGGTAAAAGACTGGTCATCAAAAGACCAACGACAACAACCCAAGCATTTGGGCGTGATACACTCTGGCAAGGGCCGTTGTTGGTGTTATACCACACTGCACACTACTGGTATTAGCGATTGTTCACCCTGTAATAGGTCTGTGGGGGGTCGGTGTGGGCCACCCCTCAAGAAACCGTACAAATATAAATGAAAATATGCATCAATATAATAAACAATTTTCAAAACAAACAAATACATATATCATATTTAACGAACTGTATCAATTGAGAGGTTTTCTTTACAATTATCAAAGGAGTTGATACAATGTTGAGGAAATGTTATAGGGAGACACTGCAACCTGCAGATCTTTCATTCTAACTTTGGATGACAGAAAAAGGCGTGATTGCCATGTGTCACTTTAAAACCCCGAGAAGACATTTAAACAAAATTCAAATATAAAATTGTTTACTTTTAATCATGCTATGCCTTCATTGATTTGTTTCCTTCAAAACCTGGAGCAGATAATTTACCAATATATATACTGAAAGGAAAAAGAAACGCATAATCAAAAAATTGCCTATGCTGCACTATTATACACCCCTAATTCTAGTAATATTCCAGATGTATTTCAAAGTGTTTTGTTCAAAAAGGGGCTACAACTAATTACAGAAAGGACAATCCTGTCCTGTCATGTAGAAGACCTTTTAATCTAAGTATACTTGGTTACACGAAATTCATAAATGTTGTCAAGCCATTTCAGTATTGTGTTTAATGTTAAGAGACTGCAACGTGTAAAGCCTAAGTTTGCTCTCATGAGCCAAATGCGCATTCTGTCGATAATGAAACTTTAAAGGGGTAACCATGGGTGCGTTCGGTGCTGTGGAAACCTTCTTTCCGAAAGGACAGGCGTAACGTTGCCCTGTACCATTCGATTAGCAGTAGCATATTAAACATACAATATATAGCGGAAATACCCATTATGCGTTTCTTTTTCCTTTCAGTATATATTCAAAATGAATTGTGTTATATAAATTCATAGATAATAAACTGTTTACATATTGAACTTAAATATGATTCCGTTTATACAAGATCTATGCATTCACTCTACCGAGATTTTTTCCTATTAAAGTAATAAAAAAAAAACAGTGGTGGAAAAAAATTATATAAGAAAAAGACCTGTATTTCTATGGAGATGTGACTCTTCGATACCCGATGGTAACATCTAGAAAAATAATGCTACGATATCCTTACAAATAAATACAAGATTCTGTTGCAGTTGTTTTAATCGAAATGCGTCAGCATGGCTGATTCATTGGAGTCGTATATAGGTATGAAACCACTAAATACTTTCCCCATAGACACCAATGTTAAAGTGTCACATATAAATGATTTGCTGCAAATTCAACTCAAGTATGGATAATGCAGCAGTGTAATGTTCATATAGAAAACTAATTTTCCACTTGAAAAATCACCAGAAAAGGTGGTCTCACCAGACATGTAAGAAAGTTCTTGTTTGTTTACTAAACAGGTCAACGGTACAGCTGTTTTCATTGACTGACTATTTTTATTGCGCACAAAGTGTAAGCAAAGAGCCAAAATTTCGAAAATGTTCATCAGTGATCCATCAAAAAAGGAAGGATTACTTTTTATTATAGGAACTACATTCGACTACACCTCGGAGGTTTACAAGTAATTAGTGGTGGTAAACCTATATACTGTAATTTCTGAAGTTGGTGTTTTTGGACGAGGAGCTTTACCGTGAAAGTTTACGCAATTCGAGAATGTAGTTCCTTTAACTGCCTCAAGTATAACTTAATTTAATAAGGTGACTGACATGAACGTTACGTATACCGAATAATATAACTACTGATTGTGAATAATTATAATTGTATACAGTATATACTTGTCTTTTTTTTGTAAACGTACTGAAATACTATGCGCATTAATACACGAGTTTTTGGACGAGGAGCTTTACGCAGTTTGAAAATGTAGTTCCTTTAACTGCCTCAAGTATAACTTTAATTTGATAAGGTGACTGACATGAATGTTATGTTTACCGAATAATATAACTACTGATTGTGAATAATTGTTATTGTATATAGTATAAACGTGTCTTTTTTGTAAATGTACTGAAATACTATGCGTATTTATATACGCATAAACATTTTATGAATGGAAAGTTTCAATAGCCTAGTTACCCGGATGTCGAACATCTCAGTCGATAGTACAGTAGAAACCCGATAATTATCCATTCATTCAGAACCATTAATTTGAAAATGTAATCATTGACGAAAAATAAGCATCAATTAACACATTTTGCGCACGATTTCTAAATGAGTTCAATAGTATCTAGATCATATACGACGCTTGCTTTTTAAAGACAAGGGGTATAACGTTAAAAAAGCAAACGTCGCAGATGATCAATACTATTCAAAACAATTGCAGCAGACGGTGGATTGAATAATTTCTCGTCAAATATAAAAGAAGGTAAGCGTGATAATTATGTTTATTACTTGTTCCGTTGTTGAAATCATCTCGGATTGAATTGATTGACACGGGTACATTCGGGGAATCGCCACCAACAGCGGTGAATAGGTGATTTATTTTGTTCCACAGTGATGTATACCTGCTTGGAAATCGCGTTTTTCGAAGCATTTTGACTTGTCACAGAAAAACGGTTTGATCGAATTGTTTTCGGCTTTCGGTTTCGAGAATGACATACATATGCGATTCCAACCAGCCCAGATTTGTTGATAATTCTCGGAATTTGGCCAGTGAAATAATTGATGCAAACAGTTAGATATCAAATGTTGAACAAAGCGAGCTTCACACCTTGTCTCTAACTACGTTACTCTGGGACATTTTTTCAGGAAAACTTAAAATAAGCTATGTTTCTTTTCAACAAATAATACGATTTATTTTTAATTTCTCTTTTTCAATATTTTGTTTTTAGTTCCCAACACCGATACATCAACCTGTGCGTACCTGGAGTGTTTTGGGTATACGCACGGGGGAGAATGTGTGAGGTGGGTGTCCCTCTCCCGCTGGTGGGGGTCGGGGGTCTTCCCCCTTGAAAACTTGAACCCAAAATAAGTAGTTTTGAGCGATTTAGAAACGTATTTTGAAGCTATTTTTATTCCCCAGTCATTCTTTTTTCTTTGATTTATTGAATATTTACCGGGGTTGGACGGGTTGGTCTACCTTTTATCATAACCCCATTTCAGATTCACTTTTTATTGCAATTTTTTTCATTTTTAGCTTTTTCATTTTCCGACACCCAACTCTGAATTATACACACTGGCGTATATGAGTATGCCCAGGTACGCCCCTGGCTACATTTAATTTTAATACGCCACACCTGCAACATTTTACCATAACCATTAACCTCGCCAAGAAGACAGACACTGTTCAATCTTGGCGACTCTCAGGACCTTCAGTCGTTTGATTTTTCTTTACTTAAACGCACAATACTACATTTGGAAAATATGCACCAAATTTCCTAAAAAAGGGGTTTATATGCCAACCAGGGTTTTTAATTTTTTTTTCAAAAGCATTATTTTTAATAGCATTTATTTTTTTCAGTATGATATAAGTATTTAATTTATGGTTTAACATTGTCAAACAATGGCAATCTTCCATCTGATTTTCACTTACATATGAAGTATTTTGCGTGAATAATTAATTTATTTAAAACAACTGTTTCTGGTCTTCCGACCGTCCCCATTTTTTTCCCGCCGACCCTAAACTTTTTTATTGCAATTTCAAATAGTTTTCTCTAACAACCAAAAAAATAATTAAAAAACAAGAGGATGAAAAAAGTCCCCAGTGGGATTTGAACACACGACGCCAAGTTCCCAATATAAATGAAAACATAATCGCAAAAATTAATAACATATTTTATGATTTTTTATGGGAAGGGCCTGCAAAAATTAAAAAAACAGTTATAGTTAAACAATATTCTGAGGGCGGTCTCAAAATGATAAATCTGAAAGCTTTCATACTTAGTCTTAAATCAACCTGGTTAAGAAGACTCATAACTAATGAGGGGACTTGGAAGCAGCTTGTTGAAAACCTAATAGACATTAAAAAATTAACATCTTTCGGTAATGAATACTGTGAAACATTAATAAAAAAAATGAAAAACAGTTTCTGGATCGATGTGCTAAATTCATATGCTAAACTTATTGAGTATAGTATACCTAACTCATCAGAAAAATTTGGGTCAACCCCACTGTTCTATAATAATAATATTCTGATTGGCTCTAAGCCTTTCTTTAATAAAACATGGTATATGAATGGCATCAGGTTTATAAATGACCTTATCAAGGAAAATGGTGATTTTTACTCTTTAACTGAGCTTGAAGAAAATACCGGTATCAAAACAAATTTTCTTATTTATGAAGGCGTAATAGCTGCCATTAAAACATTTAAAAAAAAGTTACACAATTTTACAATTAAAAAAATAGAAAACCCAATTCTACCTGCGAATATTAAACCACTCATCAAAAACAAGAAAGGTTGCACTGATATGTACTCTATTCTTAACAGAAATAATGAAAGTCCAACTTCAAAAGCTAAATGGGAACAGATGTATGATATTAATACAGAAGCATGGAAAAACATTTACTCATCCCCTTTCAAAATAACTACTAGCACAATACTACAATGGTTTCAAACACGGATTAATCATCGGCTTCTTTCAACACAGCATTATCTGCACAAAATAAAAAAAGCAGAAAACCCTTATTGTCACTACTGCCACCAGGACGAGACTATTGTCCATATGTTGTGGACCTGCCCTTCAACTCAGACCTTTTTAACACAGATAAATACACTCTGCTTATCAAAAAATATAAATCTGAAGCTATCAGAGCATGCATTTATTTTTAACATAGGTAAAGAACAATCAACTGTAGAGCTACAAATTATCTTAGAAATTAAATATTACATATTTTCTTCAAAACGACTGAAAACAACGCTCTCTGTTACTCCAATGATATACAGACTTCGTTATTTATACGAAACGCATAAACAAATCGCAATCAGAAACAATCAACTAGAAAGTTTTGAAAATACATGGAGCAATTTTAAAACCATTTTAAATTAATCTAGCCTATCTTTTTATCCATCCACCCCTATGAATTCTTACAATAAACCAAGACACTGACAGTTGTGTATATATGTGTATATATGTGTGTATGTGTATGTATGTATATACATGTATATATATTAAATATATAAATATGGTTATATAAACAGTAATTTATACAACTTTATAATTAGATGGGCTAGTGGACGGCAATCAAAATGTAGTTTAAAGAGTTTTTCTCTTTCTTTTTTTTTGTTGCTTTAAATGATTTTCTCCCCACAAAAAATAACATCTCCCCTGCCTCAACCATCTAATACATGTATCTATTCTGTAATACTCTTATATCATTTTATGATGCTGAATTGTAAATATATATATATGTGTTTAGTAAATGAATATTACATGCTGTAAAATATTGTAAGGTGTGGCAAGGGATGGTCCTCCCCGACCCTTGCTCCACCTATTGACGGGGAGATTAAACGGGTCGTCAAAAGACGGCTCAAAAAAAAAAAAAAAAAAAAAAAAAGTTCCCAATATAGCATATTGCATAGTTCAAGGGCCATAACGTTCGTGTTACTGGTCCGATCCAGCTGGTTTTTGAACTTGTCCGAGCTTTCATTGATATAAAAAAAACTGACAAAGTTTGGTAAATAATAAATAATAAATGAAGCTACTAGAGTGTTCAATAGGCAGAAAATTGAATTTTCCAGCAAAACAAGGGCTATAAACCTGGTGTTACTGATCCGATCTGGCTGGTTTTCTAACTTGTGCGATCCTTCATTGTATTAACAATCTGTACAAGCTTGGTAATGATCAAATAATAAATGAAAGTGCTAGAGTGTAAACAAGAGAGAAAATGGCATTTTTCAGTAAAACCAGGGCCATGACTCTGGTGTTTTCCGATCTGGCTGGTTTTCGAACTCGTCCGTGCCCTCGTTGATATATATATATATATAAAGACACTGACAGCGTTTGGTAAAGATCAAATTAAAAACGAAAATCGCACAAACAAGCCAAAAGTTAGCGGAAGACAGACAACGAACGGGTGACGGACAACTCGACAGTAGAGCTAATAATTGCAATACATTGTTCGTGGTTTTATTATCTAGACTGGCTGCACGAAACTGAAATCTCATTTTTTACTATGTTTTATCATTAATATTTGCATTGATGATTTTGATACTAGCAAGATGCAAATTAACACTTATAAAAGGGGTTCAATATATAAAAAACGAACGTCTCCATAATTTATGCTGTGTAATCCTGATATAATTATTCAGTCATTTATATAAAAAAGTTACCAAAAATTACATATTTTTTTAAATGCAGACATAAATAAAAAGCCAGTTTCATTATCATTCAAAGCCAGTTTCATTATCATTCATAATAAACTGAATAATGCAAATTGCAAACGTTAGATTATATACTCGGTAAAAAAAGTTTTGGACCAGGGTATATAAAGTCATATAAAAATAAAACTAGTGGACAAAATTTAAGTATCTTTTTTTAGTAACCAAGGTCTACCCTACCCGGTTAATTTGGTACCAGAAACATTAAATTCCAAACAAGATTTGATTTTAAAAAAATATTGCGAACACACAATGGGTCTGTAAAAGACGTTGCAAAGTCCATACAAAGTAACAGTTACGGACACATTCGAGTAACCAATAAAAAGGTTATTATTTTTTCGCAAGCTTTCATTGTAAATGATAATTATTGTTGATTGTTGATCTATTGTGAATTATCAACTGAGATAATAAAGGTTATGGTCGAATGTCATGGTTCAGCGATCATTGTACGGGTTCGATCACTGCCATGGTCCAACACTTCTTTTACGGAGTATATTTGTATATACAGTCTTTTTTGTTTTAAACATATTTATTTTACATCGATTGCGAAACAAGTTCTTGCAACTTAGATTAATCACTCTCGATGGCTTCCTGGGTAGTACCAGTACTAAGCAATGTGGATTAATTATCTTGCTCAAGGATAAATATACAGTCTAGTAATAGATAGGTATATACATCGTCGCCAAGAAGAGAGAGAAAAAAAAGCCTACCGACCTACCCTTATTTTTTTTGGGAACAAGACCAAAAACAGACCTTTTTTTTTTGCCTAACTACAGGCACTATCATTTTGTCATCTTCATTTTGACAAAAATGAGGTTTGTAACAGTAATTCTGTGATTCCTGTTTAGGTTTATCACCACCACTAATTACATGTAAATCTCCGAAGTGTAGTTGAATGTAGTTCCTATAATAAAAAGTAATCCCTCCTTTATTTATGGAAATGGAAATTATAAGTAGGGGAAAACTGCCATTTGCTATTCGATTGTGTGGTTGTATGCATAATAAGCGTATTAATAGGTTTTACTGGATCACTGATGAACATTTTCCAAATTTCGACTCTATGTTTAAACTTTGTGAGCATCGAAAGCAGTCAGTTGTACCTAAAATGCATATTTTATTAATGTCCATTGACTGTTCTAAACGTTTGATCTATCTGATATGGTGTACTGACAAGAAATGCCATTTGGTATAACAATTCAGATAGTGTAAAAGTTAAAAAAAATGTCTCTGACTTTTGTCGATTTCAGATTATTTGCCGAATATAGTCTTGTGAATAGCAAGGACTGCTATTCACAAGACTATATTCGGCAAATAATCATTCAATTTGCACGAAGTAGGTGTTTTTAAGCTTGTTGTGAAAATCTAAGAAACATCTGAACATGTTTTCTTCTCTTATAGGTTTACCACCACTAAATACATGTAAACCTCCGAGGTGTGGTCGAATGTAGTTCCAATAATAAAAGGTAATCCCTCCTTTTTTGATGGAAATGGTCATTATAAGTAGGGGAAAACTGCCCATTTCTATTCGATTTTGTGGCTGTATGTATAAGAAGCGTATTAATAGGTTTTACTGGATCACTGATGAGCATTTTTGAAATTTCGACTCTATGCTTACACTTTGTGAGCAATGAAAGCAGTCAATCAATGAAAACAGCTGTACCCTTGACCTGTTTAGTAAACAAACAAGAATGTTCTTACATGTCTTGTGAGCCCACCTTTTCTGGTGATTTTTCAAGTGGAAAATTAGTTTTCTATATGAACATTACACTGCTGCATTATCCATACTTGAATTTTCACAAATCATTAATATGTGACACTTTAACATTGGTGTCTATGGGGAAAATAATTAGTGGTTTCATACCTTTACCTGAAACCATTGCTGAAGTGTGATTACAATTCGTATGTCTTGGCCACTACATGCTATGCATGATTATGTGCGTGTGTGTGTATTCTAAAGAATATAGTCCCTCTACCATTTGAGTCCCGAGAAGAATCCCTCGTTGACTCGGCATTATGTGTGGACCTTTATGTGAGTGGGTTTAGTGCTATGTGTGTGTATATATATATATATATATATATAGAGAGAGAGAGAGAAAATCATACATCGAACAGAACACCTTTCACAAACACTGGATCCAGTAGGGATACCAAATGATAGAGTAATTTTGTTAAAAACAATAAAAAAAACTCTTAGCATTATTTGTTCGCAAATATTTCTCCCTATATATATATATTATTTTGAAGGGCAAATAATAAACTACTACCATTTTAAAGTCTTTGGTATGACGCGGCCATGGGACTCGAACCCACGACCTCCCGCTTACAGGCCAGACATCAATAAAATTAAAGTAGGTCGGTAGGAATTTGTTTTAAATCAATTATTTTCAATAATAGGACAATTGTTCCTTAGTGTTTTTTTCGTGTTAATGAACTTCCGTATAAATAAACAAATATATCAAGAACAAAACTTTTTTATTGCAATAAACAGTTTTGGGTCAGGGAGGTGTGTGTGTGTGGAGCTCACCATGTCGAACATTAATTTTGTATATTATGTTTCCACGTTTCTCAGATTATTAGGATGTTATTTTCTCTGGCGTGGCTCAGTGCGTAACGCTTTGGACATGTAAGTTTAAAATACATGTACGATATAATTGAACAAATACTCTACATCACATTTTCTTGGTTATTTGTTAAGTATTGAGCATAATCTCTCGATTTTCTTTTCATTAAAAAACCTCCTTTAAATTAAGATGTATAGTCCCTCCGCCAATTAAACCAATAATATGGGCACAATACTGTCTGTACTTTCTGTGACAGTAATATGAAACAACTTGCAGCATGTGTATCATAATGACAATGTGCATTACCATAATTGTTTGATGCATTCTCCTTTTTCTCTTTACTGTTTGGTTTATTCTTTTAAATGCAACATTTTCTGTGGCGACCTGATGCTATGCATCAATTTTTCTTGTACTGAATTACTAAAGTAAAACTGAGTACCAAACAATTAAAAATGGATTGTTAGTGTATTCCCCATTTACGAATGAGGCCTTTCTTTTCTTTTTTTTTTGTATGGTGCTTTACGTAATTTTCAACACATGCAAGATTATATATGACTGTCGATTTTTTTTGTGGTGGATCCACTTTTCCTTGGTAGAACCAGTGCTGTACTCTTCCCGCCATCCGTAAGAATCGACACTTTTTCATTTACAAGTCGAGCTCCCAGTGGGATTCGAACCCGCAGCGGTGAGAGGGGCGAAGGTTTACAATACAACGTCGTTAACCATTCGGCCACGGACGAGGCAGATGAGCTAAAATTAACGACGATCGCGGTTAGAAAAAATGCTTCTTCACATAAATGACATAACTTTGTTTCATTAAAAATATAACAAAACAAATCCAACGCATTCTGATTTTGTCACGACCCTTCAGCATGACAAAGGATCTAGGCAGTAAATCCTCTTCGGCCAAACTACGCCGCTCAGTACTTTCAGTACTTTGCTCAATACTGTCAGTACTTTGAGTACTTTGATTATTCTTTGTATTCTCATCATTCTCGTTATTCGTCCAATAAGATAACACAATAGGAGTAATTGTTTCGTGTGTGAATGGTACTTAAACACTTGAATAATATTCCCACTGTCGACATCAATAATTATATTCTTCCCTGTGAAGCTGTGGCTTTACTTCCTATAATATGCCCTTTTGGTTGATATCGATTCAAGATTAGTAAATGGAGGAGACAGGATACGATTAACAGGATGCAAGTTTGACACGAACAACCTTATCGAAATTAAATCACATAAGATAATAGCCAATAAGGTGGATGGTATTCGTAGGAGGATATGGATATATGATAATTTTAAAATGGAATTAAGAAACGAAATACGTGTAAGTTTTTTTCTCCTGTAAAAACAAATAATGCTACTATTTAAGTAAGTTATAGTGACATATGTACACGTATCAAGATAATATTCAAATATACAACATTGATATAACATCCGGTCCAATGGACCTATAAGGAACCTTTACCTACTTTTCATACAACAGACGTGATAACAATATATATATATATATATATATATATATATATATATATATATATACAAGTATATTATTTACAAAATCTGCGCTCCGGATATTATAAGCATATCCATTTTAGTTAAATTTAAAATGCTAGAATATGAAACACAAGTATAATTATTATAAGTGGCAGTAAGTTTAAATGTCAGATCGTCATCCTCCCACTGTGGGACAACTGAGATAATGCCATGCTATGTTATAGCATAATTATAATACTAGTAACTTATACAATTTATATATCAGTAAAGTGTTTAATTGCCATACATTGTATTTATTCTTCTGAGGAATGCTTTCACTAAATCATTAGCTACTTTTCTAGGAAATCTTTATTACAAAAGCATGCAAGATTTCCAAACCACGTGACTTTTTGACTGTGTTCACGGCAAAAAAGATAAACAAAACGCCCGATTTAGGTATGGTTTTGCTTCATAACTTTCTTAATATTTAACGAATGTTGACCAACTAGACCGAACATACCCCTACAAAGTGAGCTATTTTCTCCGCCGCAAAAGGTAATATGATTCCTCCAGTACTTCCAGACATTAGCCCTCCCAAGGTATGTAGCTATATAAATTTGTAAAAAATTGAATAGACTTTTCTTAATTAGTGCTATATATACTGAACAAAAATAAGAAGTATCCCTTTTTCTTTCCCTTATTATATATGTGGTAGTCAGTTCTCACTAAAGATGTGATTGTTTTATATTCTTTTAAATAGTTAAGTTCATTAGGATAAGTACCTTTAACTATAGTATAGGAAGTGTACCTTTAACTGTATTATGGATGTTAAGTGAGAAAGTAATATGATGTATTGTTGAATGCATATATTAATTGTAATTTTAATATATTTCAGTGGTTATCGATTGATTTATGTGATAAATGTGGAAAAACATGAAGAAGTGTTTTTGTCTGTAACTACGGGTCCCTACAAGCCTCTATTACATAATTCAATCGATAACCACTGAATTCCTCACCCACACCTGTCCGCACCTAAACCTTTACTAGAGGCATCTGTATGTAGTTCAAAGGAAAGAGAAAAATCTGCAAATCCTAAAATAGGAAAAGATACTAAACAATCTTTTAGTGTATTAAGGATGTTTGTTCTTCTGGACCCCATTTCCATACTCTTTGTGTTGGGTTCTTCTGTTTTTCTCTCTTTTGTCCCTTTTTCTGCTTCTTTGCAGTGGTTGGCATGATATCTGTAAGAGGTTTGGAAATTTTCTATAATAGCCTGCAAAGCCTATAAATTTACGGACATCTTCTGGAGTTTTGGGTGTTGGCCAGTTCTTGACTTTGTCAATCTTTCCTGGATCTGGTTCAATCCCTTGTTCTGAAACAACATGACCTACATATGTGACTTTTTCCTGTAAGAAATAAATAACATTTCTTAGAAAATTTAAAATTGTGTTCTATTAATCTTGACAACACTTGCGCTATTCTCTCTAGGTGCTCAGCGTATGTTTTGCTAAAAATTAACAAATCATCTAAAAATATAAAACAAATGCTTAAGTGCAAATCTCCTAAACAACTTTCCATCAGCCTTTGGTAGGTCGCTGGACTATTGGACAAACCGAAAGGTAGCCGGTTGAACTCCCAAAAACCTAGTGGGCCCAATGTAAAAGCAGTTCTTTCCTTATGACTTTCAAGTACTTCTACCCGATGGTACCCGCTCTTCATATCTAAAACAGTAAAATATTGATTTCCTGAAAGTGCATCCAATATTTCTTCAATTCTGGGAAGTGCGTAGGAGTCTTTTATAGTTCTTTGGTTTAACTGCCTATAATCGACACACATACGTATTTCACCAGACTTCTTCCTAATTAAAACAATGTTGGAACTCCATGGTGAATTGACTTTCTTATCACTCCTGCATGTGAAAGTTGCTGTAAATGATTACGAACTACCTCGTAAGCTGACGGTGGTATAAATCTATGTCTCTGTTTAAAAGGAAGTTCATTTTCTACATCTATTCTTGTTTAAAAGGAAGTTCATTTTCTACATCTATTCTATGTTTAACTGAAGCATTCAGTCCAATGTCTGTGTCGCTTGTTGAAAATATCTCACTGAAAGAAAGGATAAGGTTTTCTAATTGACTATGGTTCTGAGGGTTTAAATAAAGAACAACAATGTGAATTTGATCAAGTAATGACTATTTCATCTGTCTGTTCTGTTGCTGAATGTTGATCTAAGCCTGTAACAGAAACTGGTTGAATCTCACAAAGTATTTCTTGTGGTTGAATGGTAATTGTTCTGGTAGTAATATTAGATATATGAACTTCAACATATCCGGTTTTCTTGTAACTGTAAGAAATCAAAGTCGGTTCTATATCTATATCCTCTGGCAAATTGCTAAGTTTTGATTCTGTAAGCATAGCACATGTATTTGAATGCGGAATCTCTTTGTCAATGGTTCCTGCAACAATAATTGAACTATTTGGTGGAAGAGTAACTTTCTTTCTTTCGGCACACTTGACAATTCCTAATGTATTCTTGTTCCTCTCGAGCTCCTTGCTACTAATCACCATACTTCTAAAAGCTAAATATAAAGGAACCTGTAATGGCGCTTTCTGTAAAAATTGATCACCGTAACTGTCCTTGCAATCCTGCATAAAACCCTATAAACCGTTTGTTCCTATTATAACAGTTGTATCACCGGCTTTCACATCCTCTAAAACAAACATTAAACATTCCCTTTCCTTGCTAGGATATAATGCTGCAATGGAAATGTTAACAATTATGTATCCTTTATATGGCATAGAATTTCCATTGGCACATTCTATAGATACCACGTGGTCTAATCTCTGCATCTCTATGTCACTCAGGTGTTGGTTATAAAACGATTCTGAAAGAGAACTAATACTAGCACCTGTATCTAACAGTGCTAAAATTTCATGTCCATTTATAGAAACTAAGGTGTCATTTGGCTGACCAACTTAACCATCTGGAATAGAAATTTATTTAATTTAGCATTAATTTGACTATTGGGGCTGAATGGTGTGAAGTCTATTTGCCCCTCCACATAGACTTGTTGCAGTTTAAATCGGCATCATGTTTCCTAGAATGATCCAAATTTGCACGACAACCAAGTTGTACATGCCCTTCCTGTCCGCATCGCCAACAAACAACTTTCCTTTGTTGTTGTTGTTTACTGCCATCATACTGCTGCTTCAGAGGCGGTTGTTGCTGCTGCTGCTGAAACTGTTTCGGGCAATGATCTTGAAAATAATTATCATTAGAAGCATAATGTTTAGTTTTCAAGTCATTCACCTCTGCTTCCAATTTCTTAATTGTTGCTTGATGCACATCACCTATCGGCTCTTTTCCAACCTGTTGCGCTTTACATGTAAACGAAGTAGCCTTGTGCTCCTGTTCCATCTTTCTCAAATCGAATCTAAAAGAATCAAAATCTGTGTAAGCGTTTTTCATAAATGCACACACATCTTTCATATGCGAGTTCAATCCTGCAAATAATTGAGAACATAGAAACTTGTTACTGTCCGATGGTTTAACAACAGTGTTCTCTACCGCATGCTGCATTGTGTCCTCCAGGTTGGTAGCAAATGTGGCAACATCATCTTTACCCTGTATCATACTGAAAAATTTGGCTAATATATCTGTGCCTTGATCAACAGATCCATAAGCTGACTCAAATTTCTTCTGTATTTCTGCAATGTCAGCATCTTGTTCTAAACTCCTTAAGATTTTCGCTGCATCTCCTTTGACTGACCTTCTAATTGCCTGTTTGATTGAATCAACAGAATGTTCTTTTTCTGAAAGAAGACAATTCAATTCATATTTCCAGGTTTCATAAGTGGAAATGTCTGAAAAAGAAATTAATCTTGGTGGTTGCACATGCTTCTGTATAACCACGGATGGCGGAGAAACTGGTTTGACTTCGCTCACTGCACCTGATGCTACAGTTTCTTTCATCCAATTAGACAAGTCTTCTTTCGTGTCTGATATAGGTTTCAAACCTAACTCCTTAAAAGCGTTAACCAAATTGGCTATTTCCTCTGCTGAAAATTCAGTCGACATTTTTAAACAATATCAAATGCATACAATATCAAAATAATACAAAATGACAAAGTCTAAATCATAATCTACAAAGCTGTAATTAAAATAACACATTAATAATCCACATATTCTATATCACAAAAGGGAGTTTATTCCAATTGTCATTGTAAAGGGAAGTAATTCACTGTAAACTCACAATATAACAATAACTAATTACTGCTATCACACTGCTGGGCTGTTTAATCTATCTGTACTTCTGCAATGCTATGAACCGAATATAATCTAGCTGCAAAATGAATTTTAATTATTAAATCTCAATCATGTTTATCTTATCTCATTGGAATATTAAACACAATAAACAACAACCCTATTTCAACTATTTAGTAGACGATCTTTTACGCCGTCACTTATTCAACTATCATAGCTCTACCTTCTAAGCGTATACTATCTAATCTCCTAAACTTCCCAAAAATAATTGATTTAAACCAATAATTAACTAAGTAACCTCTTAACTCTCCTTGGACCGAACAAAAAACAAGAGGCCCAAGAGGGCCTGTGGACGCTCTACTGGCTAATATGGCTATTATGACATCAATGAAGCGAGTGACTATCGTCTTAAGGAGGCAAACTATAGCATTTTTAACTATATCAAGAGCCGTAACTCCGCCATTACCAATTATAAAATAAAAAATAAAAAATGAAAATTATAAATTTTTTTTTTTTTAGAAATTAAAACAATTAAAACAAGCATTGATGTAAAACTGTGACCCCTAGGGCCGGGCCAGATTGAACAAAATTGGTAAAGGACCATAAGCTTATAATAAATGTAAAATATCAAACCTCTGGCTCTTGTAGTTTTTGAGAAGATTTTTTAAAAAAAAATCCTATATAAGTCTATGTAAAACTGTGACCCTCGGGGCAGGGACAAACTTGACCCCATGGTCACCATTTGAACAAACTTAGTAGAGGACCATAAGCTGATGCTACATGTAACACAGAGCTCCGTGCCATGTGGTTCCAGAGAAGAAGATTTTTTTCAGTTTTCCCCTATACAAGCCTATGTAAAACTGTGACCCCTGGGGTGGGGCCCAAATGTGACCCCTGGGTCATCATTTGAACAAACTTGGTAGAGGACCACAAGCTTATAGCAAAATGCAAAATATTAAACCTCTGGCTCTTGCAGTTTCAGAGAAGAAGATTTTTTAATTTTTTCCCTATACATGTCTATGTAAAACATGTGACCCTTGGGGCGGGGCCAAATGTGACCCGAGGGTCACCATTTGAACAAACTTGGTAAAGGACCATAAGCTTATAGTAAATGCAAAATATCAAACCTCTGGCTGTTGTAGTTTCCGAGAAGAAGATTTTTTTAAAAAAAATCCTATATAAGTCTATGTAAAATTGTGACCCACGGGACGGGGACAAATTTGACCCCAGGGTCACCATTTGAACAAACTTAGTAGAGGACCAAAAGCTGATGCTACATGTAATACATAAGAGCTCTGAGCGTGCATTGTGGTTTCAGAGAAGAAGATTTTTTAAAGTTTTTCCTGTATGTCTATATGAAAAACATGCAAAACCTCAGTATACAAACTTTGGGCCCCCGGGGCACGGCCATTTTTGACCCCGGGGACTTTATTTGAACAAACTTGATAGTCTAGGCGTTGGTGATCATATTAAAAGAAAAACTGTTGAAATCTGTCCAGCGGTTCTGTAGAAGAAGATTTTTTAAGGTTTCGATTATATATGGTAATGGCAGCCATCTTGGATGTAGCGCTGACCTAATTTTAACAAATCTAAAAAGCATTCATCTGTGAAGTTTGGTCAAAATTAGCCAAGCGGTTTTTGAGGAGAAGTCGTTTGAAGAAAAGTTAACAGACGACGGCCGGACGACGGAAGACGGACAGACAACACACCATCCCATAAGCTCTGCTGGCCCTTGGCCAGTAGAGTTAAAAATGAATAAATAAAAAAAATAGTTAAGTCAAATTTCAAATGATTTTAATCAATTTTTTTTTTAATAATTTCAAAACAATAAAATAAATAATTAAAGAACAATTTCAAAATTAATTTTTAATAAAAAGAAAATTCAAAGCATATCTCTATAACTTAACTTTGCTATTAAATTTACAGAGTGTAAACTAAAGAACAGAACTATCCCTTAATAAATAATCTGATTTAACGTTTCTAATAATCTGGTGATCACTCACACAAATACTTGACTCACTCAGTAATAATAATCTGGATGACAGCTGCAAAACACAAGTCTACAATTCGATCAACCTGCAAATATGTTAACACATTTTTTCACTCACACAAATACTTGACTCACTCAGTAACTCAATATTATCACTATGTTGATACACCACATCTTATACAGTATATGTCCAGGTAATTTCCAGGTAATTAGTGTCAGGTGAAATGTAGGTCAGTTCCTTCATTGTATATGCGTTCCGAATCACTGCTCTGCACTCTGTTTACTCACTGGTCACTCACTGCTGCAAGTACATGGTCACTGAACATAGCTACACTAAAGTTACACACTGTTGGTCACACACACTGTTGGTCACTTTCCTTTCCTCAAATGGAAATTAATAAAATAGTACCTTCTCATCACATGAAACACTTGTATAATCGGCTCCTTCGGCTACAACAATCTGATCTTCTTTATGTAGAGGTATAGGGTTCTTCCTTTTGCTGGACGCCATTATGTAATAGGGGCTTGTAGGGACCCGTAGTTACAGACAAAAACACTTCTTCATGTTACCACATTTATCACATAAATCAATCGATAACCACTGAAATATATTAAAATTACAATAGATATATGCATTCAACAATACATCATATTACTTTCTCACTTAACATCAATAGAATTAATACTTTCTCCCACAACACAATTTACAATACAATGAATTACAATACTGCGAATTACAATATAATGCATTACAATATATTGCAATGCCATTTACAATAACATTTAATAAATAGCCAATGATCATCTTGTAATTCAAAAGATATTAAAAATACAATGCTCCTCATTAATTACATTTAAAGATACAGGACACCTTTAAATATGAATGACTCAATAGCATTACATTAATCTTCTACAAATAACTTACAAGCATACGTTGCTATGGTGTTCCTGATGATTTTATACAATCACGTCAATATACCTCACATCGTCAACTTCTCATACCTGTATATTAAATGATGGAATAATCAATATACACGTAAAATCTTCAATGAACACATTTAGGCTATAATGAGATTTTAGGTACATATATAATTAACATAGTTACTCGTCTCATATTGCTTACATATGAATACAAAGACATATATTTCCATTAGATTTAAACATTAAATACAAATCAAGCTCTCCACATGTCATTTCATTAGGTGCAATGAAATACCTTCTTTAAAGTCTTCTTATAAAAAATATATACAGACATTAAAACACGCAAAGTGATACAGATTTTGAAACACTTTCTTTCCACACAATTTACACACTTGTAAACATGTGTTTTGCATTCATCAACAAAATTCAAAACAAAAGAATATATCATAAAAGAAACTTACCCAAATTCCTCCTTCCTTAATTTACACTCTATACTTTAATAATTACTGATTATATTAACTTATTTATCTGGCTTTGCAAGTGTCCAATTTGAATTACACAATTTGAAAAAAATCCATTTTAACATTCTAGTTCTTTTCCCTTTAAATATTTCCTTCCAACTGCCCAGAAGGTAGTTTCATGATTTAGGCGGTAAAATATACAACCAATAAAATTGAAGCATTATGAACTGGCCATTGTAATTGTCCAATCAAAATAATGTTACACTTCAATACACATATCAATATATTGGTCACTGTTAAAGGTATACTTCCATAATACAGTTAAAGGTATTCTTCCTTCCATAAGGTTAAAGGTACACTTTCTACAATATAGTTAAAGGTACACTTCCTATACTATAGTTAAAGGTACTTATCGTAATGAACTTAACTATTTAAAAGAATATAAAACAATCACATCTTTATTTAGAACTGACTACCACACACATATTTAGCTATAACTGCATTTTGCCGATGTAAAAACAGACAGTACGAGGAGATGGGATTGTATAAAGTTAATTACTATAAAATATATCAATTTTCCGAGATGCCCTTTTAACTGTAATGTTGTATTTAATATGTACATGGATTATACATTAGGTAAGTAATGAAGATCACTCACCCAAACACCTAACAACAGGCATAGTAGTTATGGCAACACCAACTAATAGCACAGACATGCATCATGTTTCTTTCTTCTGTGCCTGTTGTTGGCGAGATAGCTACTTTAAAGGAATGATAGTCATTTCGCCGTCAGTAAGTTAAGAAACGGTGTACATATATTGTAACATGTGCCTGTTGTTGGCGGGATATCTACTTTAAAGGAATGATATTCATCTCGCCGTCAGTAGGTTAAGAAACGGTGTACATATATTGTAACATGTGCCTGTTGTTGGCGAGATAGCTACTTTAAAGGAATGATAGTCATCTCGCCGTCAGTAGGTTAAGAAACGGTGTACATATATTGTAACATGTGCCTGTTGTTGGCGAGATAGCTACTTTAAAGGAATGATAGTCATCTCGCCGTCAGTAGGTTAAGAAACGGTGTACATATATTGTAACATGTGCCTGTTGTTGGCGGAACACCTACTTTAAAGTAGGTTAAGAAACGGTGTACATATATTGTAACACGTGCCTGTTGTTGGCGGGACACCTACTTTAAAGTAGGTTAAGAAACGGTGTACATATATTGTAACATGTGCCTGTTGTTGTCGGGATAGCTACTTTAACGTGATGATATTCATCTACACATTCAATTATCAAAATTGACTAGTAATTTATTCAAATTTTTGTTGTTGTTTGTTTTTATAAACAAAAACATCATAAAAAACCCCCACATCAAAACGTATTAATAAAAATGACAGTTGTTTACATATTACGGGAAAAGCTTACAATGATAGATTAACAGTAGCTTAACGCATGGGTACATAACTTGGTGTGTGAAACATTAAGTAGAAATAGTTTGCATGACCTGATGACAGGTCGACAACATTTAACGATGAGGATTACAAGTATGAAAGGACTTGCTCATTTTCTATATTTGGTAAGTAATTGTATGTTAATTAGTCAGTACGGCTCATTTTAAGTCGTTATCTTAATGACTAAATATTTAATTTAATTTAATGTTTTTTAACTGCTCATCAATTTGAGTGAATGTGCGAGACATTTTGGGCGTCAGAGTAAATGGGTGAGTTGTATGAGTGTATAGTATGAATGATTTGTGTGTTATGTTTTTGTTACTAGTTTATAATACTTTTGCTACATTTTTGTTCCTGATGAAGGTCATTACTATGTTTTTGATCACATAATATCAAACCCTATTGTCTTTAAATGTGTTTTCGTTCGTAATGCTATTGAATAAGAGTATGATAATTGATAATCTAAATAAGTATTGATTATCCTTTCTATTTGTAAAAAAACCTTATATAGAAGATTAAAAGTAATAGAAAACTTTTGCCATATGTCATTTTGAAGATATATATATTAAATCGGTGTAGCAATAGGTCATTTAAGTAACGTTAAAGACACTCCACCACTGCGACATAACGAGGAATATGCATCTGTAACATTACTTGCAAGCCTTGAACTTGCATTCATGTTTCCTGCTTAGGCACAAGTAGTGAAATGAAGATGTACATAATTTAAGTAAACTTTATGTATTAATTCAAAACACTCTTTAAACTTAAAATATGTCTTTATTTGGACAGATCTTTACTTGTACAGGATGGCTATCACACTTGCCCTTATGAATCGCGTGCGCAGCATCGATTCGGGTATTTCGCATTAATCAGGTCTTTAACAGACTACAAAATGGGTTTTATTTAAATGAGGCGCAAATACGCTATAGTTAGCGAGTTTTTTCTTTAGACTACTGAGAAATTGATTCCTTTTTAACTTTCTGAAATTCCTTTAAACAAGTTTCCATGTACGGGATCTTTTCGTTCCTGTATGTTTGGAAACGTCCAGAAAAAACAACGACAGTAAGTGTACGAGTTAGCTTTTTTTAGTACCGGCAGAGGAAAGAGAAGGCTTAATAGGCATGTGCGCGCTTTATTTCATCAAAAATCAATTTTCATGACGAAATGGTTTTTAAAAAATCGAGGCAATATACAGAGAATACAGTTGTATGAAATGTATGAATCGCAATACCATTCAACTTATCATGCAGTTTTCTGTTATCGTGCATACAATCAAGTGGACCAATACTATGTTTGAATAACACATATGTATAAGTATAGGGATGGCGGAATATATTTAAACAGTTGCCAAATGTCTTAAATTTGCTTTACTGAAATGTATTGTTATTAGGTTCTTTATAGTTCGTTTTTTCTTCATTTGTTGAATATTTATATCCAAATGCGATTAATAATGTATGGTGGCTGATTTCTGCCATTGTCGTCTTTTCGTTATTTCGCCCCCGTAAAGACAACAGAACGAAAAGACGACAGGACGAAAAGGCGACAAATGCAGCGTGAAAAGACGACAGAACGAAAAGAACGACAGAACGAAAAGACGCCATTTCAAGGGCGAAAAGACGACAGAACGCCACGCGAAAAGACGACACTTCAGGGGAGACTCCTTAGTTTCGAATGAATGTCCATGGGGAATTTCTTATAAAACAGAAATCTAAGAGATTAAAAGCCATGTACAGGCTAGACAATAAAAAAGAAATCACCAAATGTGGTGTTTTTGACTTAGTATGACATAATAGTTAATTTTGGTGTAAATAAAGTTTTTGTACTGTGACCGGTATAGAGTCTGTAAACAGAAACTAGTAACTGGTGGCTATGTTGTAAATGGTAGCTTTGTTTGATCAATACCTTCATCTCTCCATTCGACATAAGATTACGGAAAAAAAAGCCGGATAAGGTATGTAGAAATAGCATTTTTATGACAATTTGGAGTGTTTGTCATTCAATTATGGATGTGTTATATCTCAAATAAGGGACAGGTATATGCTGCCGTGTCTCTATAAATGTCATGTTTTCCTTTTTTTGAGTGCTAAGTGGGTGGGGTAAATGAATTGTATTTGTAGGCAGAGAAACTGACTTTGTTGCTTTCTAGCATGTATTTTCTATATTTTGAGAGGAAATTATATGGTCTTTCAGGAATAGGGCATGTTTGTTAGTTCTGAAAAATAGAATTCAAGTTATTTAACGTAAATAGTGTACATGTCTGAAAATAGTCTGAATTTCAAAGAAAACTGTAGATTCCGACCTTAAGGAAAATATGCATAGTACCGATTATACACAATTTCAGGTTTAGAACACAGGTTGTAGTGCGTTTTGATATTTTCAACACAAAATTGCTCAGAAATCATCAAAATATTGCGACATTTTCCATTTTGAGATATCGACACATATTGCCAAGGGAAGTAACACTTGCGGGTAAAAATAGACCATCTCAGTTTTGTTATTTTTCCAATGACCGAATGTGAATTTGCACACATTTTTCAATTTTATTTTTGTAGAAACTATAATTGGAGCCTGTAAATTGTATATAACTGTTCATTTACAAATGCATTAATGTAGGAGAATAGGTTTCCATATAAGAAATCTTGAACTATCAGACAGACCCAACAATAAATTGCACTCTGCTATGACCAACTCTGATCAGACATGCAAAATCAGACTTACTGGAATAACAGTATTAGACGTGCATCAGACTTACAATATTCAGACTCTTGAATATCAGCCCTACAATATCTGATGCATATCAGACTCATATCAGCCAAAAAGTTCAGACCCATATCAGACCTACAACCTACAAAAACTATTATTGTGTATATATAGGTCTGCATCTCAGTGGTATGTTCTAGGTCAGACTCTGATACTTTAAGTCTTATAACTATGAGTGATAGCGTAAATTTGATGTAATTGTAGGTCTGACATGAGTCTGAAAGTGTAGGTCTGTCTGACATGCATTAAATAGTGAAAGTCTGAATTGAGTTTGATATTTTGGATAGATCTGGAATGAGTCTGTCCGACATTCAATGTGCATATATTGCCCATACAATATCAGAATGATATCAGACCTACAATATAAGACCCATGTCAGACCCACCTTATCAGACCCATGTCAGACCTACACTACTAGATACACTCATATCAGACCCATGTCAGACACTCATATCAGACCTTTTATATCAGACTCATGTCAGACCTTAAATACTGGGTGTGCCTCCAGCATACAAAATATCGTTGGTTGGTCTGATCTGAGTCGTAACTATTTAAAGTTGTGATATGATAGTGTAAGTAAGTTCTTAGTTAAGGTCTGGTATAATAAGTCTGGTAGTGTAGGTTTGAGCCATGTCTGGTATGCTACCTACTTTTCAGTTCATACTGCACTAAAACTATCTGGATGTTTTTGTGCATACCATTTCATTTTTTACTTTATTTTTAATTTGCAGTCTGCATAACCATAGCTGCAGTGACCGTTATGTCTATTATTTTCTCTACAATTTTAACTGAAATGGAAATATTCAATTTCGAGTTTAAATTAAAAAACTTCGTAATCACCGATTCATGTCATATTTGGGGTGGCAGCAAAAACAAAGATGGCTATGGTGTTAAACGCGTTACTTTTCGTGGTCACCGCAAATGGGTAACTGTTCATACTGCACTGTTCATAGGCTGATGTTCTACATATCATCAGAATGTGAACAGTTACCCAGCCATCTGCATGTGTCACATAGGTGTCACCAAAAACTTTGCATTAATGTTAAGCATTTAAGTTTGGAAACTTGTTTAGTAAATAATCAGCGGTCAGTTTGTAGAAATGAAGGCATTTGTAATGGTCACCGTGGCTATAGGCCGTGCCTTCTATGAGAATGGGTAATTATTATGTTGATATGTTAAAACAAAGGCATGTTTAAATTTTAAATATTTGGATTTATTCCATAGTTATGTTCATGATTGTTAGATGTTACAGTTTCATAAAAGTTAGTGTTTAAAAGTTTCCTGTTACTTCGTCGTTTGCGGGATATATAACGGTTGTGCTTGTATTGGACTGTTTCCGACAGCTGTGTGCGATACTTACTCAACCGATCGCGTTGAGCAATGTGCATTGTGAAAGGGTCTGCCATCGCATATTTCAATCCAGCCTTTTTAGCTAACAATTGGGCAGACTTGCCTGTTCCATGTTTTTTGGTGCATACGTAAACACTCGACTGTTTAAATGTTCACACTTGTTTGTTGTGTAGAGTTTGAAAATGCGACCCAACATTTCTCCTGAAAATACTGTATCAAGTACCCGTTTGATGTTTTTATGGTCTTCCTTTGAAATATTTCTGTGTTTGCCATATGGCAAAAAGTTGGTGGAATAGCTGGCAAGATGGGCATGACACACTGTTGAATATATTCTGCACTGGGCATGAATGTTGCTAAAGCAGGGCAGTATATTGTTTATTGCTGCCCCGTCCTTTTCGACAAACTGCTTCTCGGATACACTATTTTTTTTTTATATGCGTCAGTTCAAGCCTTACGCGCGCCCGAACGCATGATGCAAGTTTTTGGGAAAATATGACCTTGTCGACTTTGTCATGTCTGGTATAGATTGCCTCAATGTTTGACAAAAAATCTGCACTATGTCACATGCTATACTGGCGTTGCTAGGCAAGGGTGAAGTTGTTGCTATGCATCATGACGTTGTTGCTATGTAGGCTAAGGGAGACTACTCTAGATAAGTTCTGAAGCAGGTTCTTTATATTTTGAGTTCAGGAATAAATGATTTTTCTGTACCCTGAATACTATGTAGGTAAAGTACCCAAAAGTACATTTACAACACATATACCAACTTAATTTTGATTCTAAGAAGAGGAAAAAAAGAACAAAAAATACTGATAAATATGTAACTTTTCAGGAATTATAGTGCCAAGTTTAAGAAGCTCTGAAATGCCTAAATTCCATCGGATTGGCACAGCTGACGTATCAAAATGCTCGAAATAACTGGAATAAGTGATTTAAAAGTAACAAATAAAAATTTGAAAAAATATTTTTGCCCTTAAGGGGAGACTCCTTAGTTTCGAATGAATGTCCATGGGGAATTTCTTATAAAACAGAAATCTAAGAGATTAAAAGCCATGTACAGGCTAGACAATAAAAAAGAAATCACCAAATGTGGTGTTTTTGACTTAGTATGACATAATAGTTAATTTTGGTGTAAATAAAGTTTTTGTACTGTGACCGGTATAGAGTCTGTAAACAGAAACTAGTAACTGGTGGCTATGTTGTAAATGGTAGCTTTGTTTGATCAATACCTTCATCTCTCCATGCGACATAAGATTACGGGAAAAAAAGCCGGATAAGGTATGTAGAAATAGCATTTTTATGACAATTTGGAGTGTTTGTCATTCAATTATGGATGTGTTATATCTCAAATAAGGGACAGGTATATGCTGCCGTGTCTCTATAAATGTCATGTTTTCCTTTTTTTGAGTGCTAAGTGGGTGGGGTAAATGAATTGTATTTGTAGGCAGAGAAACTGACTTTGTTGCTTTCTAGCATGTATTTTCTATATTTTGAGAGGAAATTATATGGTCTTTCAGGAATAGGGCATGTTTGTTAGTTCTGAAAAATAGAATTCAAGTTATTTAACGTAAATAGTGTACATGTCTGAAAATAGTCTGAATTTCAAAGAAAACTGTAGATTCCGACCTTAAGGAAAATATGCATAGTACCGATTATACACAATTTCAGGTTTAGAACACAGGTTGTAGTGCGTTTTGATATTTTCAACACAAAATTGCTCAGAAATCATCAAAATATTGCGACATTTTCCATTTTGAGATATCGACACATATTGCCAAGGGAAGTAACACTTGCGGGTAAAAATAGACCATCTCAGTTTTGTTATTTTTCCAATGACCGAATGTGAATTTGCACACATTTTTCAATTTTATTTTTGTAGAAACTATAATTGGAGCCTGTAAATTGTATATAACTGTTCATTTACAAATGCATTAATGTAGGAGAATAGGTTTCCATATAAGAAATCTTGAACTATCAGACAGACCCAACAATAAATTGCACTCTGCTATGACCAACTCTGATCAGACATGCAAAATCAGACTTACTGGAATAACAGTATTAGACGTGCATCAGACTTACAATATTCAGACTCTTGAATATCAGCCCTACAATATCTGATGCATATCAGACTCATATCAGCCAAAAAGTTCAGACCCATATCAGACCTACAACCTACAAAAACTATTATTGTGTATATATAGGTCTGCATCTCAGTGGTATGTTCTAGGTCAGACTCTGATACTTTAAGTCTTATAACTATGAGTGATAGCGTAAATTTGATGTAATTGTAGGTCTGACATGAGTCTGAAAGTGTAGGTCTGTCTGACATGCATTAAATAGTGAAAGTCTGAATTGAGTTTGATATTTTGGATAGATCTGGAATGAGTCTGTCCGACATTCAATGTGCATATATTGCCCATACAATATCAGAATGATATCAGACCTACAATATAAGACCCATGTCAGACCCACCTTATCAGACCCATGTCAGACCTACACTACTAGATACACTCATATCAGACCCATGTCAGACACTCATATCAGACCTTTTATATCAGACTCATGTCAGACCTTAAATACTGGGTGTGCCTCCAGCATACAAAATATCGTTGGTTGGTCTGATCTGAGTCGTAACTATTTAAAGTTGTGATATGATAGTGTAAGTAAGTTCTTAGTTAAGGTCTGGTATAATAAGTCTGGTAGTGTAGGTTTGAGCCATGTCTGGTATGCTACCTACTTTTCAGTTCATACTGCACTAAAACTATCTGGATGTTTTTGTGCATACCATTTCATTTTTTACTTTATTTTTAATTTGCAGTCTGCATAACCATAGCTGCAGTGACCGTTATGTCTATTATTTTCTCTACAATTTTAACTGAAATGGAAATATTCAATTTCGAGTTTAAATTAAAAAACTTCGTAATCACCGATTCATGTCATATTTGGGGTGGCAGCAAAAACAAAGATGGCTATGGTGTTAAACGCGTTACTTTTCGTGGTCACCGCAAATGGGTAACTGTTCATACTGCACTGTTCATAGGCTGATGTTCTACATATCATCAGAATGTGAACAGTTACCCAGCCATCTGCATGTGTCACATAGGTGTCACCAAAAACTTTGCATTAATGTTAAGCATTTAAGTTTGGAAACTTGTTTAGTAAATAATCAGCGGTCAGTTTGTAGAAATGAAGGCATTTGTAATGGTCACCGTGGCTATAGGCCGTGCCTTCTATGAGAATGGGTAATTATTATGTTGATATGTTAAAACAAAGGCATGTTTAAATTTTAAATATTTGGATTTATTCCATAGTTATGTTCATGATTGTTAGATGTTACAGTTTCATAAAAGTTAGTGTTTAAAAGTTTCCTGTTACTTCGTCGTTTGCGGGATATATAACGGTTGTGCTTGTATTGGACTGTTTCCGACAGCTGTGTGCGATACTTACTCAACCGATCGCGTTGAGCAATGTGCATTGTGAAAGGGTCTGCCATCGCATATTTCAATCCAGCCTTTTTAGCTAACAATTGGGCAGACTTGCCTGTTCCATGTTTTTTGGTGCATACGTAAACACTCGACTGTTTAAATGTTCACACTTGTTTGTTGTGTAGAGTTTGAAAATGCGACCCAACATTTCTCCTGAAAATACTGTATCAAGTACCCGTTTGATGTTTTTATGGTCTTCCTTTGAAATATTTCTGTGTTTGCCATATGGCAAAAAGTTGGTGGAATAGCTGGCAAGATGGGCATGACACACTGTTGAATATATTCTGCACTGGGCATGAATGTTGCTAAAGCAGGGCAGTATATTGTTTATTGCTGCCCCGTCCTTTTCGACAAACTGCTTCTCGGATACACTATTTTTTTTTTATATGCGTCAGTTCAAGCCTTACGCGCGCCCGAACGCATGATGCAAGTTTTTGGGAAAATATGACCTTGTCGACTTTGTCATGTCTGGTATAGATTGCCTCAATGTTTGACAAAAAATCTGCACTATGTCACATGCTATACTGGCGTTGCTAGGCAAGGGTGAAGTTGTTGCTATGCATCATGACGTTGTTGCTATGTAGGCTAAGGGAGACTACTCTAGATAAGTTCTGAAGCAGGTTCTTTATATTTTGAGTTCAGGAATAAATGATTTTTCTGTACCCTGAATACTATGTAGGTAAAGTACCCAAAAGTACATTTACAACACATATACCAACTTAATTTTGATTCTAAGAAGAGGAAAAAAAGAACAAAAAATACTGATAAATATGTAACTTTTCAGGAATTATAGTGCCAAGTTTAAGAAGCTCTGAAATGCCTAAATTCCATCGGATTGGCACAGCTGACGTATCAAAATGCTCGAAATAACTGGAATAAGTGATTTAAAAGTAACAAATAAAAATTTGAAAAAATATTTTTGCCCTTAAGGGGAGACTCCTTAGTTTCGAATGAATGTCCATGGGGAATTTCTTATAAAACAGAAATCTAAGAGATTAAAAGCCATGTACAGGCTAGACAATAAAAAAGAAATCACCAAATGTGGTGTTTTTGACTTAGTATGACATAATAGTTAATTTTGGTGTAAATAAAGTTTTTGTACTGTGACCGGTATAGAGTCTGTAAACAGAAACTAGTAACTGGTGGCTATGTTGTAAATGGTAGCTTTGTTTGATCAATACCTTCATCTCTCCATGCGACATAAGATTACGGGAAAAAAAGCCGGATAAGGTATGTAGAAATAGCATTTTTATGACAATTTGGAGTGTTTGTCATTCAATTATGGATGTGTTATATCTCAAATAAGGGACAGGTATATGCTGCCGTGTCTCTATAAATGTCATGTTTTCCTTTTTTTGAGTGCTAAGTGGGTGGGGTAAATGAATTGTATTTGTAGGCAGAGAAACTGACTTTGTTGCTTTCTAGCATGTATTTTCTATATTTTGAGAGGAAATTATATGGTCTTTCAGGAATAGGGCATGTTTGTTAGTTCTGAAAAATAGAATTCAAGTTATTTAACGTAAATAGTGTACATGTCTGAAAATAGTCTGAATTTCAAAGAAAACTGTAGATTCCGACCTTAAGGAAAATATGCATAGTACCGATTATACACAATTTCAGGTTTAGAACACAGGTTGTAGTGCGTTTTGATATTTTCAACACAAAATTGCTCAGAAATCATCAAAATATTGCGACATTTTCCATTTTGAGATATCGACACATATTGCCAAGGGAAGTAACACTTGCGGGTAAAAATAGACCATCTCAGTTTTGTTATTTTTCCAATGACCGAATGTGAATTTGCACACATTTTTCAATTTTATTTTTGTAGAAACTATAATTGGAGCCTGTAAATTGTATATAACTGTTCA